>QNQO01002211.1:0-139354 GCA_003290165.1 Berberis thunbergii | reverse complement strand
CAAAACAACGAATAGGTTTGGTTTCTGCAATTGGTAAAAAAAATATATCTTGTATAACAATGAGCTTTCCAAATGTTCTTTATAGGAATTAACATTGGTTTTGGGCATCGTTGTTTAACTAGCAAGATTTGGGGCCATTTTTGGCACTCTTTGGAGTTATTTGGTTCTTCCGGGTACCTTGGAAATCTTTTAAGAGGTTGCAGGGTGTCTCGCCTCTCTCCGAAGGTGAAGATCCTTCGAAAGTCGACCTCTTTTATCATATACGAAAATAACAGAATTTAAGAACCTTTAATAAAAAGTAATCGAATATCAGAGGTCTGCTAGACGAAGCATTGGTTTTATAATTGATCACAAAATGCTATTATCAGACAATCTATTCTGCAATTACTACAAATACTTGCAATTTGCAAAAGGCCTCGAGGTGAAAATTCACCTGTATAAAAAATTGCCGTTTATTATTAGCAAATTTGGGTTTTTTTTTCACTATTTTTAAATAAACCAAAATGCATGAAACAGAGAATGGAGTTCCAAAATACAACTTTTTCATCAGAGAGACTCCGAACCCGAGGTTCGAAGGCATTAACGGAGTCAACAAGACGATAGTAGTCACGAACTACCCAGTAGTTCAAGCTCGTTAGATCAGTCCAATTCTTCTTGACACGGCCAATTTCTCCTGAAAGAAAACACAGAAGTGAGAAAAGAGTAAAACCCATATCAAAGAGGGGCCAATAGAGAATGGGTGCAGAAGAAACCGTGAGAGAAGCAGAGAGGACGAATTTTCGAGAACGAAATCGAACAGAAGAAGAAGAAGATAGGGTGAATAGGGTTTGTTGGAAGAGAAGCTGAAGTGGGGGTTAAGGGGTTGTTTGGTTGTAGGGATTTTTGGGTTCAGAAGAGCTGGCGAGAGAGCCATTTTTGCTATCTTGTTGTTGAGTTGCTTCTATCTGGGTTTAACGTTTGGGTTTGGTTTGGGGGTTTGTGGTTTGAGAGAAGGGAGTGTTTTGGCTGCAAGAGTGCTCTGTCCAAATAAAGCAAGGACTTTTTAACATTTTATCAAGATAAATGTTTTGGCTACTGTGCAACCTACGTAGGTGCACCCAAGGATTGTGATTTTTTTTTTTGAGTTGATTTCAGTCCCTTGATTTTAAGAAATTTTTCAGTACGTAAAGAAAAAATATAAAAATTTCAAAGATACATAAAATATATATAATTGATTTCGAGTGTATATGAAATATATGGAAAAAAATATACAAATAAATAAGTCTATTAAACACATTAAATGAAACCTAAATACAATGAAATGAAACAAACATGAAACTATTATATAATTATAAAATCATGAAGTGGTTTCAAAAATCAATATATAAATAGAAGAAATGTTAATTAGAAACTCGGGGTGTTTCAAAAATCAATAAATAATTAAAAGAATTGGTAATTAGAAAAAAACACCGAAATTTACGAAAAGTCCTGGAAAATTTGAAAAAAACCCTCGAAAACATGTAATTTTTGTAAATAAACAAAATTTCAAACAAAAAATCCTAAAAATTACAATAAACCTCTAAAAAAAGTAATTTTTTGCCCTTTTTTTCTTTTCGTATTTTCAATAAAACTAAAATTTCGATGAAATTTCACGAAAACACACTCCTTGCATGCACCAACTAGTATTTGTGATATAACTGTGACATGGGGTTTGGCATTTCACTATTTCTTATATGCTTATAGCTTCTTTATAATCGAAAACTAAGTCATTTTGAGTAATTAGTGAGCATGTTGTGTTTTATGGTTCTTATACTAGTAGGCCGAATAGAGGTTTTCAGAAGATCAAGATTCATAAACTTACTTCAATGTAAATAATATATATTTTTGCATGATTGCTAAATCTGGATTTCTTGTTCATCCAAGGTTAAGACCAAGACATTACCTTTACTTGCAATAGACAATCATCACATTAATACTTAAGAAAATTTGAGATCTATCATTTTACCATCCACGAGTGTTTCAATATTCTCAAATTAGAGTTGGGTTGGTCGGTTAATTGGCCTAAATAGCCAAGACCGAGGACCAGATTGGGCTTTTAAAAATTGAATTTGCAAAGACCGAGCCCAGACCAGGTAAGGTCGTTAAACAACACTTCGGCTAGGTCGGGTTGATCTCGATCTAATCCAATTTTTTGAGCCAAGTTTTTTCACTCCAACAAAGGGCCACCTGTGAGTCACAATTGTTCATCTCACTTTAGCTCACCATTCTGATGCAACAATGGTGACCAAACTCTCAACAAACCATCTCTACAAACCCTCCCTCCACTTCCATTTATCTCAACTTCACTACTCCTCTTCCTTCTCATCTTTCCAAACCCTCAAAAACTCCCTCAAAACCGCAATCGAAACCAAAATCCTACACCAAATGCCAACCTTCCTCTCTTCCAGCCCAATACCCAAAACCTCTAACCCAAACCCTTTCTCATTCCTTTCATCCTTCCCTCTTATTATCCTCAATCAAACCATCGACGAAATCCTCCAATCCTTCCTCTACATACGCCCCTCGCTTCCTTTTCCATCCCACCTACTGCCACCTTTTATTTTTTACCTTCCAACCCCCAACCCACTCCCCTTATCTCTCGCCATTCTCCAAAGTACCCTCCACTCCACTGCCTTCCACCATCCCAAGCACGGTTCTCCCTCTCCTCGGCATGGGTACAACACCAGAGGATGGGTTTTGTGTCTGAGGTTCTATCTGATATGAGGAGCATTGGGTATAGGTAGGATGTAGGGTGGGAGAGGAGTTTGCAAAGATGACTAGTTGGCGGAAAGCAAGGGGGAGAATAAATTTATTTTATGATTTTATGAATGAAAATCATTAAGAAAATGGTAATAAATTATTTTATTAAATATTTGGGCCGGGCCAAGTAACTAGCGAGTTTCAAAAACTAGAACTGACTAGACCGAAAATTTCAATTCGGTCCAATTTTTTGGTCTAAATTGCCCAACCCTACTCTAAAAGCACAAAAAAAAAAGTTTGAACAAATGATCTAAACACATTCTTCTCAATGTGCATTTGGAATCCATGAGCTTGGAAAACGAAATTTAAAATTCAAAACAAAAATTAGAATTGGCATACTGTTTTAATTCAAAGATAAATAGTTGCATTGATGGAATGAGTATGGTCTTAAAACCAATCTAACTAATTTTCTATATTTTAAATATGTAATTTGAAGATGCTACATCATCTATAAAAACCAACTCCAAAGTGAGTGAAAGTTATGCTCGAACTTTCAAGAAAGTGATCATGTTGAACATTCTCTTTTTTTGATAAAAGATATAATCGGCATTCTCATGTTTTCTCATGAAGCGTGATAAGTTTTGAATTTTTTGAAGTAGAGAACTAGCGTAACAATAAATTGAGATTTGAATGTCATGTCACACATCAATTTCTCCATATGTTACTATCTCCGTGCCCAGGGTTAACCTCAAATAACGGTAATTCCTCGCGTGACAAATGCCTCAGGTGGGGGTATTCAATTCGGGATTTGAATGGACTCTGAAGAATTTTAAATCTTGTGGATTTAAAAGGTTTCAAATGATTTTACAAAATCCACTAGATTTGATGAGTTTTAATGATTGGATTTTGTAGATTTTTATAAAATTTGTTATTGAATTTCTATGGATTCTTATAAATTCAATGGTTTTTTATAAATGTGTAATTAGTCATAAGAAACAATAAAAAAAAATCACCTACATTGTTATTCATGCCAATACAAATTATTAAAACATATTTCAAAACATCCAATTAAACAATTGTTTGTATGTTAAGAGAATTTTATTTCAAATTAAAAAAAAAATCAAATACATTGAAGATGGTCCAAAGTAATACAAATAACCATTTTACTTCAATTGTTATTCCCGCCACCTCCACCTCTCGTCCCTTTTTCTTTTTCTTCTTTTCAATCCACCACCGCCACCTTCTTATCCTCTCCATCCCCTTCTTATTTTTTTTTCTTCTCCATCAATCACACCTCCACCCATTTTCATCTTCTCATTCTCAACGCCCCCCCCCCCCCCCCCCCACCTTTCTCCTTATTTGTTATTTTCTTTTTATTCTTCTTCTCTTCCTCTTCCACTTTTTTTTCTCTTTGTTTTTTCTTCTTTTCTCCTATCTTTTTATTTCTTCTTCTTTTTCTTGCACTCGCGAAGGTTTTGGCAAGTGGGAACCTCCACTCGCAGAAAACCTCCGCAAGAGGCGGAAAAGGAAAAAAATGGGAAAAGAAGAAGAGAGGATAAAAAAATAGAAAAACAAAGAGAAAAGTAGAAGAATAAAAATCAGAAAGAAAAAAAATGAAGAGATAACAAGAAAAAGAAAAATAAGATGAAGAGAATGGAAGAAGAAATAATAATAATAACAAAAAGAAGACACAAAAACAAAAAAGAAGAGGAAGTGTGGGTGGTAGGGCATGGTGGTGTGATAGAAAGTTGTGGGGCAATATGATGCCGCTCTTGTGAAGAGAGAAGAGAAGGAAAGGTGGCGGTGTCTTTGAGCAGATCACAAAATAAAATGGAATGGTGACGTCATTTAGCGAAAATGGTGATGTTATTTAACAATAGCCAGTACAAATTCGTTGAAATATGAGGGGGAAGGTTGGATTTGAAATACTCTTGTTATATATACTTTTCAGCCACAAATCCTTCAAAATCCACAATTTATAACAAATTCATTAAAATCCACTACTTTTTGAATACCCCTGATTTTGGTGGATTTTTGAAAAACATGAATTGAATACCTCTGATTTTGATGGATTTTAAAACAATTCTTTAAAATCGATATTTGAATACCCATAAATTTACATGTATCATTTTAAATCCTTCATTAAATACTCATGAATTTTAATAGATTTTAAAAACCAACACAATCCATGAAAATTCGTAATTGACAACGTCATAATTATGCTAAGAACTTTTGAGTACAAGTGCTATTAGAAGAGTAAAAAGGGTTGGTGCTTTCAATTGCCAAATACTACCTTGCAGTGCTTCATTTTGGTGGCTGCACTAAATTACCGAAAGAAATTGAATCGTCTACACTATAGCCTACAAGGGGTATCTTGCTTCAAGAAATCTCTTCTAACAATTGCGAACCCGCTAACTCAAAAGCTGTTAGTTGACAGCCTTCTGGTCCTTCAACACCTCTAACTAGACTTATTAACCATAATCTATGATGTCCTTCCTATTACCAACTTCAGATCGACCTTAAGTTGTAACTAAACTTGGACTAAGAAGTTATCTATCTGGCCTGCCAGTGGCATTCCCCAATTCTAGCCAGCCTGCTCCCATGGCCTGTTTTCACAGCCTTGGGGGGCGAAAATATAATTTTGCCCCCCTTTTTAACCACCTTCTCAAAAAAATGTTTAAAGAGAGGGGGGCAACATTGTATTTTCGCCCCCAAGGCTAAAAAGTGAAGAGTCCGCACACGATGAGATGTTTATAAAATAAAAAATAAAAAAAATAGAGGAACTAATCACCATAACTAACAAACACAGGTTAGATACCATTTATACTGCAACATAGAACTAAAAAGATTGACATTGCTTTGAGCATTTCAGAAGCACATTAGGAGGTTCACAGCTCATAATCTGAAATGGATTTACAAAGGAACCGATGATGCAGACACCAACCAGTCAGTGATAATCAACTCCATGCACAGTGAAGAGGTTTACTGCAATTGAAGCTTTTTCAGGAAGGGATTGTGCATAATTTTAGTGGCTTATGCGGATACGTTTTACATCATTCTCTGGGACGCTTACATCACTTCCAATACCTTCAACTTGATTACCTGGATTTCCTTTAACCTACAGGAAAATTCAGTTCCCATTACTTCCATCTTTGTTAGATTGCAAGGAATCAGTTGTTCGTATGCAGTGGAGAATGGCAGACTCTAAAACAGGGCAATGTATTCAACACCCAGACTTTGCCGAATTAACAGGATTTGCCCTTATTTAATCTAAGCTCTTTTTAATGAACCCAAAAGGCCAATGACCATTGCAGAATGCTGTTAACAGACTTCCAATTCTCAACAGATCTTTAGATCAAAAGCTACTATTCGTTGAACTTACAGTTTCATTGGGAACAATAGCATATCTCTCCGCTGGTGAAATCCACATCTTCCCTGTTATTGGAACCAAGGTCAATGAGTAAATTTTCATGGTTGAAAACTTCCATGTGAAGTCAGTTGATTCATTCTTGGTACATAGAATGTATTACAAACAGAAACTTTCATCTTACCAGATAAAGGCACAACTCTAGACGATTCTATTGTTTGGCAGTTTGATCCATCAGCACTCAAAGCCTCAATAATAGTCGGACTATTTCTACAAGTAGACGCATGATAATGCGATTAGCTTGAACTTCATATGCTAAACAAATAAATAAAATAAAACAAAGTATAATAAAATGAAGAAGAAAACATAGAGAGAGAAGAAATCAACCAGATATGAATTCACAAATCAATGCTATATGGATATCTTTGCTATAGATTGATATGGCACATATATTACTGTACCGAGTACTAAACTAGGAACAAAAGCCACTCTCAGTGTGTGTTGCAGGGAATCAAAAGCTATGTCAGTATGTCACATTTTCTGAGGCAGATGTCAGTGCTAGCTGAGGGCCTATTTGAGATTTCAATGAATCATGTTCTGAGCGATTCAGAGTTTTGAACCCTCTGCTGACTCACTGGATGAATTGTTAGAGGAAGGGTAGTCCGATGGTGATTTGGAATTTAAGATTGGAGGTTTTCTGATGATGCAAGTAGGGATGGGAAGAAAGTAGGAAACTGAGTTTTTAGGCTAGGATGGCTTCACAATTTGGCAAGGTTGTAACTTTCTATATGGGTTGCATGTGATTTTTTTTAGTTTTCCTTGAGAAATCTTGGCAGTGGGGAGTCTTTTGACACACCAAGAAAAGGAAAACAACTGTTTTAAGTTTTAACATAAAAGTCATAATCAATCAGTTCAGGTGCTCCTTATATACCAGACTATGATTTAGCACGCCGACCAAAGCAAAACTGCAACAGTTTTCTTAAATACTTAAATACTCTTGGGGGCCAACGGGTAGAGGTTAACATTGTTTCTTACATTGGCTGGTATGGACCCTGATTGTTATTTCAAATTTCATAGTATAACTTATTATAGACCATGTATATATTCAGAAATACACTCGTGGATCAAATATCCCGCTTACCGGTCTATAGGATTGCCATGACCAAGCTGTCCATTTGTACCTCTTCCCCAGGAAAATACATTTTGACGTTCAGTGACGGCAAGTGTGTGCCTCCATCCACAAGAGATCTGCAGTACTTTCTGTCAATGAATTCAATGTAAAGGTTAGACAACACTTCCAAAATCAGGTCATGTAAAATGCACCATACCAAATAGGAGAATCGAAGAATTATTCCAGATTAGGTATCTAAACTAGTCTAGAGAGTTATGGGGAAAAAAAAGGCTTACTTGTTCATATGGAAAATTAACTTGCACAGGAGCGCAATGATCAACAAAATCACCAGCACCAACTTGTCCAAACTGCACGTAGCCAAATTATTAGAAGTAGACGGCAAAGAGCATATGGTTTATACAATAACTAAATTAAGGGAACAACTGAGAAGCTAAAATGGAGAGGGATCAACACACATGTGAAACCTTCGCTGCACACTTACCGCTTAACTGACTCATTGGATACATTTGACTCAAGTGTGAGAAGTATGTTGATGAGCCAGTGTTTTGTAAAGATCACTCTGCTCAAGTAGAGGCAGTTACATTCATTTGAAAGTTGATGTGAAAAAAAAAATTTCTTCTCTATTATTATCTTTGTTCTTATTTAAGCAGCAAGTAATCTAATCGTTATTCAACTGAACAAATTCAGCTTGATTACAAAATCACAAATTGTTTTCTTTCCCAAACAGGGGCATCCACAAAAGCTTTTGTTTCCCCCAACAAAGAGTTCACTCTCAGAGTGTGTTTGGTTGGTTGGAATCTTATTCTACGGGAATCCATAAGGGGACCTCAGATTTAAGGCTAAATTGAGGTAGCACTCATTATCTACCATTAAATTTTGTAATCAATGGTGGAAATGAAAGTCTCATGAACATGATAATCACACTCCTTGGTCCCCCAAAGCATGTGTTTCATGTTCATGAGACTTTCATTCCCACCATTGATCACAAAATCTAATGGTGGATCGGTAAGTGAACCTCAAATTAGCTTAGATGTAGGTGGTCCCTTCATGAACCCATGGAATAGGATTCCATGCAACCAAAGACACGCTCAGTGTAAATGTAATGTTTAAGAAGAATAATAACACCAGCCACTAAAAACAAATAAATTGGTACCAAATGAAGTACAGCCCTAGCCAGGTTAAATGTAGTGTTTAAGAAAAGTTCGATAAAAACCTAGCACTGGAAAACTCCGACTTTTCCACTAGAACCTGGTGAGGTGAATCTTACTGAATAAATTGGTTTCTGCACAAGTTTCATTCTGCCCTGCTCCTCCTACTTAAATATATATATATATTTTTTTCATGGTAATGTAAGCATGCATGAATTTTCCATATGATTACTCTAGAAGATGCTAATTACAATGTCCCATAATTTTTCATTTCGCTCAAAGCAGAAGCCCCAAAAGATCGCTGAGGGAATAAGACGTCACAACTTGATCCCTTTGGCTGAAATGGATTTCAGATTCAACGAAAAAAGGATCGCTCACCTTATATGGCATAACCCAACATGCACCCAGCTTAACAAAGGAGGACCATACTTTGACCAGATTATGTACAATGGAGAAGGTCAACAAACTCCCAACGGAACATGCATAAGGGACATGCATCACAAAGTGAGGTCCCCACAGAGAAAGTCACCTGGGGGAGTACGAAATCCCCCAATTCCAAGGGGAGGGTAAATAAACTTGAGTAAGAATACCGACTTACTCGACTTACACTAGAGGAGGTCATGGTAACATGAAGTTTTTTTTTGGTCAGCAAAACAAAAGTATATGGTACATGAAAACTGCACTATTACCTGAAAACTGAAAAGAACTTCGATAAAAACAAATGTAGCATTTATATGTAATGGAAATAATTCCAAGCAGTGCATAAGGATGGACAGAAAATTCGTAGGAAAATCAACTTACCTATACAAGCAATTCTTTCATGATAGAAACTTTTCAATGTGGAATATACAAGATGATAATCAATTATTTATACTTGCATAGGAAATTTTTTCGCAAGGAGTTCCATCTTAATGATTCCAATAGCAAAGTAGATTTAGGATCTTATATCACGGGCTTTGACTATGTGGCCTTGAGAGGGAGTAAACATTGAGTTTTTATTCATTCATTGTGAGATTGTGTGCCATGAAGTAGATTCCTGAATAAGTGTTCACTGTTTCATATCCTGTAAATGGTGTTTTATAATGCTATTTATAGCTTTTAACTTTTCAAACACAAAGCCCATACAATATTTTTCTCGAACCTTCAAGCACAACTTTTTGAATAATGCACTAGTTTTGCAATTTCCTTTGTAGCGTAAAAATTAGAAATGTAAATATTTGCAGTTATATCAACATTAAAATGATTGGAATAGGCTTGCATAACAATAAAGATCATGAAAACAATAGATGCTTTAAGTATCAACCTTGTTCCATCCCCATCCATAAAGTCTTCCATCAGATGAGACTGCCATAGTATGTCTCCAACCGCCTGAGATCTGAAAGATTTGAACCGCAGTTCAGAAACACAATCAGAAAACCTCATTACTAATACAGATAGGTTACATGAAAAAAATATTGTGAATCTAGATATCATTACAACAATCATTAATAGCTCTCACAAACCAGTATGAATGTACATAATATCTATGTAACAAAGACAGACACGAGTACCGCTATACGAGGTGACACATCCGCCAAAAAATGTAATACCAGACACGCCTGTACATTTTAGTATTATTTAATTTCTCAGCATAAGTTTGAGTATCAGTCATAATCATTCTTGTAGGTCAATATTGCTACAACCTGCTTAATAAGCTTGTAGACTTGTAATGTAATGAACTGGAAATTTTCTAAGATAAGTACAAAAGTTTGATGATCTAAAGATGGAGTGTCCGATGGGAGTATTCATTAGTGTCGACACGCGTATCTGGCATGATAAGTGTCGACACGCCCTTTTTTTGTATAATACTGTATCATTGTTACATTAGCATAATGGTGTCTTCCTTTCAGACCAGCAATGAAATGAAAGACATAGGACATACACATTTCATATATGAAATAGTATATAATTCGGAGATAATCTGACTAGCAACGTTAAGGGTCTAATCAAAAGAAATGAATATTATGGAAGCACCGTAAATACAGTTGGTGCTCAAATTTGTATCAGTTTTATTACAAGTTTGAGTTTAGAACTGCATTTGGCACCAATGGGATGATATTCATTAAGTGCCACAGTACGGAAAGAAGAATGCTCAAGTTGTCAGGTTTGAGTTTAGAATTGTCACATTCTAGTAACAGGAAAAGGATATAAAAATTAATTTAGTTACTGAAAGATCGGTATGTTCCTCGTCTTTTATCATTTAATTTCCCGTTCCAATGCCAATTCTAGGACTATAGTGAAGACTTGGAAATTTAAGTTAACTCCTTAATTTGTGTGACAACTCAAAAGGCGTTCTTCATGTTCTCAAAAAGCCAAAAATGCAAACAAGATGAAAACAAGAGCTGACCTGAGAATAAAACAGTTTGTGCAGTGATTCCAACCTATGAGGAACAAGGTGATCCTCAAAGTCTCCATGCCCTAGTTGTCCATATTTGCTCCACCCATACGTGTATAAACCCCCAGAAGAAGAAACGGATATTGTATGCCTCCACCCACAAGCAACAAGAACCATCGTTTGCCCCTAATGGTAAGAATTAATAACATTAGCCAAATGAAAAGGGAAAAAGAAAAAAAAATTAAGCATGGATCATATGAATAACATTTTTTATGATCAGGCAAAACTAGAAACAACTATGTTTAATGATAATTAAAAAAAGCTGCAGTGAGGGAAAGTCGAAGTGAGAAAAAACAAAATATACATATAAAGACTAGATGAAGTTTTGACTTGCTCTATTATACATAAATAAATTGAAGGTAATCTGCCTAATAGGGCCAAGGATGCATTTCCCATTACACAACTTAGCTCGGATATTTCTAACCAATTGATCAACAGTGAGTTTGCAAAGACTTGAAGCTTTCTCTCTTGCCACAAGGGGCTGAAGAGAGCAAAAGGGACCCTGTCACAGAGCAAGTTACAAAGGAGATAAAGTTTCCAAACTTTCAGAGTCAGACACTGAATAACAGATCCAGAGATGGGAATCACGGTCCCAAATTCTTTCACCAGTTGAGTAAAAGACAGATGGCAAGTGGGCAGTGGAGCATAATGTGGGCTATGGGTTCCTCATCATCTCTGGAGAGTATACACAAGTTCACTAACATCATTCCTCTTCTAGTCAGGCTATCAACTGTAAGACTATGGTCCACCTCAGGAGGTCACTCTTAGGGGACACTTTGTTTCTCCAAGAATTTTGGGACACAAATGATAGGAAATAGTTAAAATGTCCTGACCTTCTTCAGAGCTTCCGATAGCAATCCATACTGCAAAAGATTTCTTCACAAATTCACATGATCCAGGACCATGAGTCTATCACAAAAGCTCCAGTTTTGCAAATGCAGAAAGGTTTGCAATATTCAGATTAGAATTTTATGAGAAAGCCTGCTAGAAATACTACACCTAAATAACCAGTGATCGAGCTCGAGAATATGCTCCTTAACAAGATAATGAAGAAAAACAACTGCACTGGCGATCTAGCAGTGGCGTGGACGCCATATGTTACCACGAGGGGCTGTTCAGCTATTTAGGGGTGACATTGGCCAAGCATTTTAGTTTAAATAAGGCTCCTAAGATTTATTTTTATTTGGTTATTTATTTGAAATTTGTAGGGCCTTTGCTAAGAAAACTATGTTTTGTCCTCAAATGAAGTTATTTGTTTCTGATCTCTCATTTGTATATTACTTCCACTTTCATTTATCAGAAGAACCTTCAACAGTGCCAGCTAATCTTCATTAAAAGTAAAATAAAAAATTAAAATTAAAATTATAAAAAAAGGGATTGCAAAGTGTCCTGCTAGTCCCTCTCAGGTGAAAATTTGCTCCAAGTTCAATGAGACATGAGGGGAAATGTAACACGCGACTATAATCGCACTACTCTTGTCCCCGGATAACCTTAGCCATGTGGAGAACTTTAAGTCGAACGCATTCTATTCTATGTATTACAGCTCAAAAGTAACTTCTCTAAAAGGTATGGTTTATGGAGTGGCGTCAGAGAGGACACTAGAGGGTAGAGGCATCATGGCAGCTAACATACTGTTGAGTAGGTTAGTTTTCTTTTAAAGAAAAGATAAAATTTATTCATGAACATTACGTGGCATTACAAGATGGTGCCTTAAAAAAATCAAGTCCCCGAATCCAAGTTTAACTAAGACCTCCATGATCACCAAAGACATTTATTCCATTCCTTCCATATTGTCCAAAAGGAATTGACTTCCATAACACTTCCCTTTGGAGAAAGATGATTCCAAGTCTTCCAATTTCTTGGCTATATCTATATGGAACCAGGCACTACCCAACTCGAACCGAACCTGTTGACCCACCTACAATCCAACCACAATGGAGAAGAAGATGAAAACCAAGTTCACAAAAGCTACATCCCACCCCAACATCCATATCCCCATGAGCCAGCTCTATCTTGGATCGGAGTCTTATCGTCCATATATGATAAATGACACCCTTGAAGGTACCCCCTTTTCCACTATTTCCATACTAGCTTCAACGGGAAAAGGGTTAAATGATGCATAGCCAATCTCAAGAAAAATGCTCAAGCTGAGAAAGTGTCATCCTTCCAAACCCACCTATCATTATCTTGTCCGAAGGATACACTGCCCAGCACATCGAAATTGGAAGAGTACTCCTATGAAGATGATCATAGTTGAAACCTGAAACACAGATATTTGAAAAACACGTGTTGACCTTCCTACTTCTCTCAAGGTGCCTCTTCCCACATTTTTATATGGTGTTTGATCAGGAATAAACTCTATTCAAGAGTGGTAATCCATCATGGTTGCATGGATCTTGACACTACTTGTGACTTTTATGGGTTGGGGGCGAAGTGCTTCCCATATCATTTTCAATTCCATTGAATTAATGATATTTGGAATCCTTTCCTTTCCTTTTTCAATGACTTCAAATGGTTTAGATGATGTTGGGGATCATCGAATTACTTTTAAGAGGATGGAAATCCCATCATCACCTTGCTTCCATTGGCAAACTTCCTTGAAATCAGCTCCGGGCACCCGGTTCAGGAAAGAACATAATATGAATTAGGATTCTCTTATCAAAGGCCTTTAATCTTAAGGCTACCTCTTGTTGTACTTTCCAATACTAGATCAATAAACCTTCAAAATAGTAAAAAGAAAATAAACATATAAATAAATGAGGTTACTTTAGTAAACAAGTGCCTTCTTTGCCTTCTAGCTTTAGCCACTTACCTTGCAAATTCGACGAATCACGGGAATCGCTGATATATGCCAGCAATTGATAAAAATTAAAAGCGAGCTTGGTATCCTGCACATCAAACCAACGGAAATCTTGCCACATAGGTATTGTTTGAAGAGGTATCAATTCACATATAGATCAGGATGATCATCATGCAAACATGCTCCGCGGTCCTGGTATAGTCCATAATGTATCAAACAACATCACAAATAAAGGTCACTTGGATAAACAGGTTCCACTTTCCTGGTAGCTTTATCACCGTACATAGCAAATTCTATATGAGCGACACTTGGAAGGTCGGGAGTTGTTTTAAAATGCCACATATGACATATCTGCTACGGATCCAGAGGCATCAAGGTGAGAGGTACACTTTTGGAAGTTATAAGAAGTGAATCAAAGGAAGAAAAAAAGGTGGAGGATTGCACTGTAACAGAAGTTTGGTGTGTTAATGACCAAGAGCATAGTGTCTCCCAGTGTGACGCCTTTCTAAATACCTTTGGCAGGGTTTGACCCCTGGACTTGTGATGCACCATTCCCCAAAAATCTTACAAGATGAACTAGCACTGGCTGGCCAATTGTTCAAACTCCTCAGGCTGCCTTCAATGTATTTTCAGTTTTACATTTTATGTTTTTGTTGATAAAAAATGATAAAATAAAATGAACTACACATTCCTTCTTTCAGATTTCAACTAAAAGCATGTACAAAAGGTTTCTATCGAAGTTTTTCCTATACAAGAAGTTTCTTATGATATTTAACTTTTTGAAGACAGTGGACACCCATTTCATGTTTATTTAACCATTTCCTATAGTTCTAATCATTATAGAACTCAATCTTTAGAGAAACAACCCAATTTCAGCAGGGAATAAAACCCTTTACTGTTTCAGGAATCTCTTTTTAGGCAATACTACAAGAAATGAAAATAATTGAACTGAAAATGAAGTCTAAAGCACAATACAAGATCAAGGATAACTAAATATGTCAGAAAGGGCGTAAATCATAACAGCTGACTTGATAATGTGAACAGTAAGGAAAAAAGAACAAAATAGATAATTATCAGGTAGTTTGTGACATACATCAACAGAAGAAACCCTCTGAGGAATTACACGATCATTTCTATCACCCAAACCCAAGTTTCCATATCGACCCCAGCCCCAACCATAAAGTTTGCCATCTTCTGTAATAGCAGCCGTGTGTTCAGCACCAGCAGCAATCATTTTAACAGATATTCCCTAAAAAAGCATCAGAAGATTTAGAGATTGCCAATAGACTACTTAGTCTACTTGACAGATGCAGAATTTTTTTAAAATAGTAATAATAATAACCAATATTACCTACCATCCAAATACTTTCAAGACTCGTGTTTTGCTAACTTAAATTAATCTTCTACCCTTAGTATGCTAGACTAACTGCTGAATTTTTACTAATGATCGTTATAGTTTGCATATGAAAACTAGATTCATGACTCATGTTTAGCTAACTTAAATTAATCTTCTACCCTTCTTATGCTAGACTAAGAGATGAAAATTTTAACAGATGATTGGTAGAATTTGCATTTGAAAACTTCTAACAATAAATAACTCCACTTCATAGAGAAGACAGAAGAGAAAATCTCTTTTCACGAATTGACTCTGTCACTCTTCTAGTTTTCAAAAGAAAATCTCTTCTATTGTCATTAACCTTTCTCCATTTCTTCCCAACCTTACAGTTAATTGCTCAAACTTAAAGACAGAAGAGAATTTAAGTAAAACATCTTCTTAAGGGTTCAAAAGTAAGTATAGCTTTTACTAAGAGAATATGAGCCTCTAACAGAATAACACCACTCTTTGCCAAAATGGTACTTCCACTTAAATGTAGCAAACTCAAAAGGCATACCTTGAAGTACTACCAAAAAAACTTACCACGGTAGAAAGCCTTTCATGTAAAGATAATCTCACTGGGACCATCCAGTACAGGTCAAAAGGTTTGCTTATTCCACCCAATGCCCATTAAAAAGAAGCCCACTGATTTCCTCAAGAAGAAAGAACAGAGGAGGGGCAATCTAGGCCTAGAGAAGATGAAAGACTCAAACAAATGAATACTCGACATTGAATGAAATGGTGTTTTGAATTGTAATAAGTTGTTGTTCTCTCCCCACCCACACACACACCACACAAACACCACACCCACACAAAACAAAAGGAAATGATAAAGGAAACAGTGCATAAATCTGGGATTTCACTCCTAAGCATGAGAATTCTCATACAAACCATTTGAGAGATAATCATTTAACCATACAACCATTGCCTTAGCTATAATTTTACACATCCCTCCATCTGACTAATGGGTCATATTTCCAATATACCTCCATATCTGGAGATTTCAATTTAAGAGAAACAAAGATGTCTTAGTTATTAAATTTGGGTTGGCTAAGCTCATGCAGTAAAATAAAGTAAAGCATACACAAAATTCCGGCAATAGTTTCCAGATAGCCATTTGTTTTGAAGAACAACAACTAACCATTTTGAAAATCTTAAAAGGGAGTGAAAAGCCAGCAAACCTTGAAGGCTTCAATTTTTTGAGGAACAAGTGAGTCCTCAGTAGTGCCAAGACCAAGCTGTCCATTTTGATTCCGCCCCCAACTTCAAAATGATTCATTAAGTCAGTATATAAACTCTAAGAACAAGTAATAAACTTCAAAACAAACTTAGAGGTGTACATTTCCAAAATCCCAGGAATCTATTATAATCACTTCGTCAATATCAACACAAAGGGAACAAATAACAGATAGGTGAGTAGTGAACCTCTTTGAAGTTCGTCTCAAATTAAATGTTGATAATAATCTAACCGAACATGAAAACTGAAAGTGGATTGTAATCCCTAATCAGGAGATAATGATTGGGTCTACATATTAAATATAGCTATGGAGGCGGGATCTGATCCCAGGTATTAGTTTCAAACCTCCTATGACCTTAACTATCTCAGCTTGAGTATCAGTATTTCTCTACTAGCATAATTTGTGTCTATGTTTAGAAAGCATAGAATTTAATTGAGGCGTAATCTTTTAATTGGAACATGTGGGCCCCCACCCCCATATTATCTCAATTTATTTTTGTTAAATAGTAAAATTTTCTAAGAAGAAGAAGGAGAGACAAGAAAACGTAGGATCCACCTCTGAAAGACAAACAAACTCATCCCTAAATCATTTCTTTAATGCTAAAGTCATTAAATATTAGTAAGAAGGGGTGTAAACAAAAAAACTACAAACCTGTGCACCTCGCCATCCATAGTCACCACCAAACAATGACTATCTCCACAAGCAATTTGCTTTATTCTCACACCTTGCAATGCTTTGATTGGCTGTGGAGTAAATACATCACTGGAATTACCATGACCCAACCTTCCAAAATCACCCCTACAAACACAAATAATCTATAGATGGTTACAACTTCTTGCAGAGTCCAACAACTGGTGTAAGTTACACAAAAAACTAAATTGCGAGAACTAATTCATAAAAGAATCAATACAATAGTTCAAACAAATATCACCACCCTCTTTTCGAAAACAAAAAACAAAAAAAACAAAAAACAAAAAACCTTGAGAGTTATATGCAACTGATATAATATTTCATCATTTTGTTGATCTAGCAGAACGACATGCCTGAGATGCTTTACTTGAAAAACAAAATTCCAAGGCTTGTACCTTTAGTTACACGATTAAAGATACTAAGTTGCCAAAAAGAAAATCTTCCACAGTATTGAAGATTCAACTTTGCAACTTTCACTTTTATCAAGGGAATTGCCATGAACCCTGGTTCGCGATGAATGAAATAATGGATTTAACTAAATTTTCTGCAATATCCTTCACACTCACTGATGACAACATAGCAAAAAATAACAATTTAAAAAAAAAATGTCCCATGATAAGTCTATATTAAGCTTGTATGTCAATCTTCGCCGTAAAAGCCCAATGCCTCATCAGAGATTTATTTTGGAGAAAAAGATGGTCAAGGACTGTTGATTTCTTTTGAAAAAGCAGGCATTCGCTTCCTTCTGTTGATTCCACCCGATAGATTGTTGAACTCTGTCTGGAAAAAGTAAGATTGGTAATCCTCACCAAACCCAACTTGCAGCCATGGACTCTAGAAACACTGGTTAGATTTCAGGGGTGAAAGAGGCAAACCACCAAGCAACACACACAAGTTTGTTAGCGTCCACACGCGCAACAATGATGTTGTCCTCAATTTAAACACACACACACAAAAAAAAAAAAAAAAAAAAAAAAAAAAAACAGAATTAGATCCTAGTGTTGGTCTTTGGGTTTGACGTTTATCTTAAAAATTCATATTGCGAGTGAGAGAAATGAAACATACTCATTAGCTTCAAGTGATGTGTTGAGTTGTTCTATTTTTGATTTCTTGATTGTTTAGATTGGACTTTAACTTGCAAGATGATACCTGGGATATGTCTAGCTTATCATCGAATTATTCTATTTATCCAAGACATGACAAAACTCTTCTTCAAATCTTTAAATAGATTAGGCTAATCTTGAACTTCTTCATCCATCCAAGGAAGATTACGACCAGCATCTTTCTTCATCAGCTCATCTTCGAACAGTATCCCTTCAAACTCCAATTTGGTGGTTGAATTCTCCAAACTCCCCTTTACACAACGGTTCAATCAGGACATAGTTAAAACTATGCTATGCCAGAATAATGTGACTATCATATCGTTGTATCAAGTTGTTAAATACGTAACAATCTTCATAAAACCTAGTTTTGGAGTTTTCACAATTAAAGAAAAATAAGAGATATGAAATCAGAAAAATAAAAACTAAAACTAATGAGAAAAGCAAAAAGTGTGCCAAGAAGTTTCTGCTTTCAGGGGTTTGGGGATACCAGAAACTTGGGAAAGAGGTGAATGTTTGGATAAACAAGAAAGATGACACACGTTCAATTGGAAAATGTCGATGCCATGGGAGAATCTCAGTTGGTATCAGTAAAAGTTTCCTGTCAAGTTGTTATTTTAAGTTTTAACATCATCTTTCATAAAGCATGTCCGCATCATTTGTTGGTGGCACGTCAAGATATTTTGTGATAAAATCCGCAACTTCTGGACATTTTGATATTGACTTTATATCTTGGGATCATATCGCCAATAAGGCAGTAATCGATATTGGCCTTCAGATTAACGAAAAATATCGCGACATATTGCAAAAAATCAGTAACATTCTAAACACTCCCAAGGACAGTAAGCTTGGTCAAGGGAAAGGAAAAATAAAGTAAAAGGATACCAATGATGAAAATGAAGACAATAAAGAAGAAGCTCAAGAACAGGAGATACAAGATCTAGTGAAACTCAAATCAAATTGACAATGATGCTTCGTTGGTGATAAAATATATATAATGAGTATTGATGGCATGAAGAAGATTGAGGAGGATGTATAGCTTCTTTTTCTGATTAGTTGATTTATTACTACTTAACGACTAGTTTTGAGGCTTTTGAGTTGCATTCTTTGAAGTTGTAATTACAATGAGATGAATTGTATGTTTTGTACATCAAATTTAAGCGAGTGGATATTAACTTTAGTGTTATATTGTTAACTGATGAAGAGCATATATATAACATATATATGACATATAATATAACATATATACTATATTATATTATTACATATATTATATAATATATAACATATATTATATACATATGTATGTATGTATACATATGCATAAGTATAAGTATAAGTATCAGTATCAATTATGATTATACCCGTAAGTATCATAACCTAAAAATAAAATTGCTATCTATTTAAAATCGACCATAGAATCTACTATTCACAGTCCACCTCGCTACTTGATTCACAATTCACAAATGTCGTCGCTCGTCTAATTATATCACCCCCAAAGAACCATGAGATTGCATATAATTTGAGAATCATGAATTGCAAGGATGCACCGACTCTCCGAAAACCCCCCGAATCACGCATCAAATACGTGTCGGACACGGATTCACGTACGACTCGCGCTGGACATGTATTGGACACGGGGTCAACGGTCAAAATTCGTTGACTGGGTTGGACACGGCCTGGATACGGTCCAGACACAGTCCAGGCACGGTCCAGACTCGGCCAGACACGGTCCACGCGTAGTCAAAATTCGTTGACTATGAAATGTTTTATTTTCGCCCGATCCTTTCTCCCTCCTCCCACACAGCGACTGAGTTTGCAAAAAAAAAAAAAAAACTCAGAAACCCTAACTCACAAACCCTAAGTTCCTAACTCATCGATCGAGACATCAAGAGACGGAGGAGAAGAATCGATCGATTTTCGACTGACAAACCCTAACTCACAAACCCAAAAAAAGCATCGATCGATTTCGATTTTCGACTGACAAGAGAGGACTGTAGAGAGATCGACATACGGAGGAGAAGAGAATTAGGAGCAAAAAATCATGGCGTCCTCATCGACACCAGATACGTTCGATCGATCGACAGGATCGATCGATTTCGTTTTTTTTTCCAGCTTATCTGAGTAGAGATGTAGAGTACTCGATCGATCGATTTCGTTCCTGTGATTTATTTCATCGACCCTCGATTGAGATCGATTATTCGATTTCTGTTTTTTTTCTCTGCTATTCTCTGAATCTCTGCTATTCTCTGAATCTCTGCTATTCTCTGACTCTGCCATTTTGGTTCCTTCAAATCCTTCCTCATTTGAAATTTCTATGATTTCATCGATCAATTCGATTTTTTTTTCCTGCAAGTAGATTCCTGTGATTCCTTTTTTGTTTTGCAAGTTGAATTGTTTTGCAATTAGAATTCCAGTTAAAATATATAGATTTGTTTTCCTGTTTGTTTTTTTTTTCTCCTGAGATTCCTGTTTTGCTGTGTTTTTTCTTTTCTTTCTCTTCAGTCTTCATATATATAAAAGTATGCATGATGCATGAAATACTTGCACCTATTTGCTGGAAAGTGAAAAGTGAAAACTAAATAAGAAATTAAAATTGGTTTTAGCAGGCCAAGGAACTGGAGATGATCTTTGGAAGCATGTGACAAGATTAGGAAAACCAAGTGAAGGTGGGGAAAACCTTAGATGGAAGTGCAACTATTGTCAGAAAGAATATACAGACTCTCTTACTAGATTGAAGCACCACTTGTTGAAGATAAGTGGTCATGGGATAGCCATTTGTGCCAAAATCTCCCCCATACAACTTAGAGAGGTGCAAATTTTTTTTGATGAAGCTGCATTAAAAGCAGAAAGTTCAAGGATACGAAGTGTTCCTTTACCTCCTTCAGTGGGATCAAGTAGTCACCCGCACCTGAGTTCAAGTAGTGGGGGGGGGGGGGGTTGGCCATTCAGTTCCACTTCCATACAATGAACAGAGGAAGATGAGAGCCATTACTAATCCTATTGCACATGCGTTCAATATGAGTGAGCGACAAGAGTTAGATGCTTTGATTGCAAGGGCGTTCTACTCAGCTGCATTGCCATTCAACCTTGCAAGGAATCCATATTTTTAGGAGGCTTTCACCTTTGCAACGAATAAAGCAAAGTCTATTAGTGGTTACAAGATTCCTGGGTATAATGCATTGAGGACGACATTGCTTCAAAATGAAAGGAGCAACGTTGAGAGGTTGTTAGAGGCAACAAAGTTCACATAGGTTACTAAAGGGGCAACAATTGTTTGTGATGGGTGGACTGATTCTCAAATGAGGTCTCTCATTAATTTCATAGTGATTAATGAGGGTGGTCCAATGTTCTTAAAGGCTGTGAACTGTGAAGGTGAATAAAGAGACAAGTTCTTCATTGCTAATTTGATCAAGGAAGTTATACGTGAGGTTGGGCCAAGGAATGTCGTTCAAGTTATAACCGACAATGCTCAAGTTTGTAAGGCAGCAGGTTTACTTGTTGAGAGCGAGTATCCTGAGGTTTTTTGGACACCTTGTGTAGTTCACACTCTCAACCTTGCCTTGAAGAATATATGCGCTCCAAAGAACATGCCTGCAAATGAAAAGGCCTACAGTTTGTGTAGTTGGATTATTGATGTTGTTGGGAATGGGGTAATGATCAAGAACTTTATCATGAACCATTCCATGAGGTTGCACATGTTTAATGAGCATTCGAAATTGAAGTTGCTTTCCATAGCTGAGACACGCTTTGCTTCAAGCATAATTATGCTGAAGAGGTTGAAAGACATTAAAAGTAGCATCCAAAGTATGGTGATTGGAGATAAGTGGAATTCCTATAAGGAAGATGATGTTGACAAAGCACGGATTGTGAAAGGAATACTATTGGATGACTTGTGGTGAGACAAAATGGATTATGTGCTTCGTTTCATAGAGCCTATTTATTCAATGTTGCAGAGGGCTGATACAGATAAGTGTTGTCTTCACTTGGTGTATGAAATGCGGGATGTTATGATTGAGAAAGTGAAACAAGTTATTTACCGTCATGAAGGAAAAGAAAATACTAGTGAGGAGTCAGAGTTTTTTTTCAGTGGTGCATCAGATATTGGTAGATCGATGGGAGAAAAACAACACACCACTACATTGCTTAGCAGTTGAATTGTAAAGGCCCTATGATCTAAACTATGGATTTAAGTCAGGTCATGACAATGATCTATGCTACTAATATTTTAACTCAAATTTCATGGAAAATGCCCATGAAACTGAAAACACTGGAAGAAAACAATAGCATTATTTTGCATGGGAAAACAAGTAATGTTCCATATGTTAGCCATGTAGAATGTGACATTGAATGGACAAGCGAATCCAATCCTATTTTTACTGATACAACATTAATGTCATTCGTCTTCCCAAAATGATAGCCGGGATCATACAACTTTACGAAACAAAGCTGAAAGTTTGTAGTACCGGTAGTCAGCCAGAAACCTCTAGACTAGCTGACCATTTCTCAGCAGCACAGGCCGAGAAAAAAAGATTAAAACTCGAGAGCACATCCAACACTTTAAAGTTTTCTACTGAATCAAACAAATGATCTTTTAAGCTAATGATGAGCTTTGAATATCTCAAATTATGCTTAAATGCAACAGTTTTTTCAATTTCCATATTTCTTATCTAATTTTTTAACCTGGAAGTAGTTTCAAATGCATAGTTAGAAACAGACCCATTATTCTAATAAAATAAATACATAAGCAAAATAGGTAACATGACAAAAAGTACTCATATATTAAAAAGAAATAGGAAACCCCAGTTTCAAATGATTTACACAAGAAGGATAAGAAGTGACTAGAAGAAGGGGGGAAAAAACAACTTACCATCCCCAACTGTACATTTGCATCTGGGATTCAGAATAAGCAGTTGTATGATCAGCTCCGCATGTAATAGCAATTATATCAAAGCCATCCAATGCACTCACTTGGGTAGGAACAACACGATCTTCAGCATCTCCATGACCCAACTGTCCATCTTCTCCTCGTCCCCAAGAGCAAACAACATTGCCAGCTACCAAGATCAGCGAAATGTACGTGATCAGACAAATCATATCAATTTACCTTTATCACCCAATATTATCACTTGCAAAACTAAAAGCAAACATAAACTCTACAACTAAAAAGAGATCGAATTAAAGCCTCAAATGATCAAATAAACACGAAGTTCACATCTTCCACATGGAGGGAGCTGCTGCAATTCTCAATATAGAAGTACACTCATTACGGATGCAAAAAGGGGTAACATCCATCCTTGCTACACAGAATCAACAAAGACTGGCCAAATTTCACTTCACCTGATACCACATTTGCAATTCAAAATTTCGAAAGTGATTCCAAATTTCCATCTTTCTTACTAGTTTGTATCTACTTAAGATCAAATTATGAATAAATAATTCAAAATTCTAACTTTATCACTTGCCACCGACACCCAAACAATGACCAATAGACTCCTCGAAACAAATTCAATTCTCAAAATACTCAAAACATTAATTCAAGAGAGTAAGCACTTACACAGCAGAGCAACAGAGTGACTAGCTCCAGCTGAGATAAACACAACTCGTCGACTCGGAGCATTGACTTCCATCTCCATCTCTTCCGCCATTTCTTCACAAGACCACCAACTTCGACAATACTAAGGAGGGTCGAAAAGGAGAGATACTTGAGTTGGAAGAGAAGAAGATGAGATATTTAAGTGATTGCGAACATGTGCAATGTTGGTGAATCGTGAAGCGACGTTACTGGAAAATGCGCTGTGGGGTGGGGTCCAGAAAGACTGTAGAGAGAGTGTTTGTAGAATTGACTGACAGAGCATGGAGAGAGCATGCAGGCTTGCTTGCTCGCGTCCGTCCTCTGAATAGAGAGAAAAATGGGTGTGTGGTGGAGAAGCGATTGGCATTCATTGCTAAAGGACAGAAGCCCACCGGTTTTTTTGTTTCGCTACATTGCTGTGTCATACGGCGCTCGCAGGCGTTTCATTATGGAAGTCTTTAACTCACCACGTTTCTAGCTTTTCGGAGGGTTTTTTTGTTTTTTTCAACCTTGAGCAGGTGAGTTGGTAATTTTTGTTGACAATAATACAATTATTTTCTCTCAATGATTAACCTAATCCTAATGCAAAGTCTCTAGAAAGCATTATTTAGAATATCTCAACTTAGCTAGATTGTCATCGTGGTCATTCAATAAAAAGTAGATTCGTAAATGGTGGAAATGTTTTCATCAATCGGGTGCGTGAATGACTCAATAAACAGTGGATGAACAAGAAAAATAATTCAGTGTGTGCGTGTGTGTGTGTGTGTTTTTTTTCCACAAATTCTAGTATATATTGAATTACATTAGATATGATTTTGAGTTGGCTCATTATCAAGTCCTTTCAAACGACAAACAAATTTAATGTCGAGTTTCTTGGTTGCTCTTATGAAACTAGACAGCTTAGTATTTTCCTTTGCTTTTATTTTCTTACCTAACTTTTCACACACAACTAATTCCTATATATGATAATGTTGTGTAAAACGACAACTTTGAATTAAATAGAGATGAGAGTACCATTCATGCATGAAAATAACTTCACAAATTAAGAGACGAGGTACATTGGAACCCAGAAACACTCTGTGGTACCTTCTTTATTTGTCATTTATCTCCATAGATCTAAATACATCCTTACAATCCCAAAAAGAGCCAAAAATATTTTGTTTGTTAATGTGTAAAGAGGCAAGGGTTAGATGCACTGAAATCTATTTATACTCCACCTATATATTGCATCTCAAGGTGAACACTTGTAACAACCGCCTAACTTAGGGTCTTTGGATGCGAGGTTTTGTTCAATATGCATCTAGACAATAACGCCCATTCTCCAAATGAACAGTGAAGATGTATGTCTTCAACTCAAATTTTCTTTTCTGCTTTCCCCTTTCCTATTATTAATAATTACATGTGAAGCCAACAGACCAATGAAGGGTATTAGGGGTATTTTGTGTTTTAATTGAAAAACATTATTACACATTTGTCTTCAACTTAATTTTCGGATTTCGACAATGCCCTCCCAACTTTATAATACTTACAAAAAAAAAATCAAAAGGTGGTAAAAGTGACAAAGGGTGTTTATGTCTTTCAACAAAAAACACTATTACTTGTTTTTACATTTTTGCCCTCCCAAATTCAAATTATTTATAATCAAGTCCACCCCTCTAAATATTCATTCATGCCCTGAACATAATTTATTTCATGCCCCTAATTATCTATACATTAAAAAATGCCCTTGCAACTAACTTTTTAATTATACTTAAGTCTTTAATATAGATCGTGTTTACCCCCAGTCAGCGGCCACCCCTAGTCAATATAATTAAAGAAGAAGACAAACACTTAAACTTATTTCATAACTCCTTCCACACATGATGTGGGACTAGTCAACCCATCACCAACCCTTGGACAACTAATTAAAAGTGTGAGACTCCAATTTGTGCAACCATCATCTTTCATGGGCTAGACTGGGCTCATTTCTTGCACACCATCACCCTTCGCCTCCTTGAGGGTCATGGTATTATAATGCTTGTGTCTTGTTTAGTAAAGTTAGAGATTAAAAATCTCAAATTTAAGTATCACAAGGTAGACAAGTCATCATTCAATGACAAATGATTCAACAACACAACAAGTTCATAATAATATCATAGGTTTTGAAAGTATTTTCATTGACTAATGGATATTAACAAAATATCTATTTGGTCTAATATTTAATATTCACTCAAGACATGTTAGATTATAAAATCCTAAGATCCTTAATTTATTTATATTAAGCTTAATTAGATAAGCACCATGAGTCTATTGAGACCACTTCTAACTCATTTGCATAAAACCAAAATAAATTTTTTTAGGGCATCGCCAGAAAATTGTGTTGAAATATGACTCTGAAATCAAACTTGATGCTTAAAATAGGTGTAAGAAGGTCGGGATTGTAACCTCATTTAATCGAGAAAAAAGTGAAGTTCTTCGATCGAGAAGTTTCAAATTTTGAGTTTGAACCTGAACTTGGTTTGCATTCAAATTCGGATCCACGTTCGAGTTCAGGAAGCATGTAGTTATAGTTCAAGGCAGTTTGAATCTTACATGATTTTCAACAAAATGACTTCTATTTTGAGCAGGGTTCATGACTTTTGTGTGTGTTATGATTTGTATGATTTCTAAATGGAACTTCTTATAAATTATAGGGCCAAGATAATGGAAACATAATAAAGAGGAAAGGGTTAGAGGTACTAAAATTTTCTTGTTCTTCACTAATATATAGTGCATCTCAAGGGGTGAACACTTGTAACAACCGCCTACCTTGGAGCCTTAGGGGTTTTGTTCAATATGCATTGTTATAATAAGAAAGGAGACAAATACTTTAACTCACTTCTTAACTCCTTCTCAACCGACCACCATATGATTCATCAAACCCTTGGACAAACCCTTAAACGACTACTTAAAATTGTGAGACTCCAATTTGTGCAACCCTCACCATCCATGGGTAAGGATGGGTTTATTTCTCGAGCTTTACATTATTACTTTACATAAAGTGTTTTATCTTACATTAATCAATGTATAACTTTTCAAAATTTCTGGAAAGAAAAATGCATTTTGAGTTTATAAGGAAAAAAATATTGAGAAGGGAATCAACACGGTTTACCTATAAAAACAAATCGATTTTTTTTTAAATCAATGGGTCTTGAAGGATAATGAACATATAGAGAGGATAATCATTTAGGTGTAATGTATATTTATGTCTAACTAGTTAATTATTAGTTCGCTTTTGATGTGTGGGTGTTCATATAGGCCATTTGGGAGCTATATGCTTTGTTGTGAAGATGGAGCAATTTGTGTTGACAATGCGAATGTTGTTGTCAAGATGCTTCATTTGATGCTTATGGATGCCTCTGAAAAATCCAGCTACATTGATGATCATTATGGGTATGGCGAAGTTGTAAATAAAGTTTCTCAACAATTTTTGACGGGTAGATGTGTTACGCAAGGAGTTCTTCCTGATGATGATGACGAGTCAAGCTATGAAATTGGAACTTCCTTGGCGTTGGAGGCATCGGGATTAGCAAAACAGGTATATAAATCCATAATTCCTTTCTTAATAAGTAATTAAAATGACAGATCAAACGGTTAGAGCATCTCTAATATGTGTGTGTGTTTTCCTTCATATTCTAGGACTTTATTGCCAAGGATGGTAGAAAAAGCCAAATGGAAGCAAGGCAGATGGGTCGTGCACCATGCTTGAATAGTACTAATCTTGCAATTATTTACTCCAAGGTAGCACCATACTAAGCCCAAATTGAATGGTATAAAGCCCATTGCGATGAATCCAATTATCAAATGGGCTACTACAACACCTTCAAGTTTAGGGGGGGGGGGGGGGGGGGGGGGGCTCTGAGAGAGAATCGAAAGTTAATCTAAATCGGTTACAACTAGCTAGTTTTTGGAACAAAGTGTTACAAATGATTGAGGAGAATAAACTACCACATGATTTCTACAAGAGAGCAAAATGGGCAAATGCAGCACAATTTTACAAATTACTTGTTGAGCCCCAGATATTGTTGATTATTATCGGTTTGGTTTGCACATTAATAAAGGTCATTATTTGACACATTGGAGGGAGAAGAGGTACAAGGTGTTTGACCGATGGTGGAAGCACATAAATGTTCCTAAGGAAAACTACAAGAGGAACAAGTAAGCGGGGTTGACACAAAATTCATGCTTTTGGGTAGGGGTGGGCAAAAATCGATTTAAATTCGGTTAACCGACCGATTCGAAATATGAGTAGAAAGAAAATAATTTAAACCGAACCGATTATAAACGGTTCGAAATCGGTTTACGGTTTTGAACCGACCGATTTATAACCGAATCGACCGATTAATTAGATATATATAAATAACTAAATAACAGGTAGGTGTCAATAGACTCAATACCTGATTAGTGCAACAAATGCACTGCAGTACACCCTGTTGCACTGAATCACCCCTTTCTCTCAAAGTTTTCAATTTTGGGCTAAAAATTAGGTCTGTAAAAAAATTGGGCCTGTAAAAAAAATTGGACATGTTTTAATGAAAGTCTTTCAAATGCTTGAGCCTGAAATTTCGGCCCAACCGAACCGAACCGATCCTAAATTCGATTCAACCGAATTCATCGGTTTACAAATACAAAATTCGATTTCGGTTTGGGTTTTGGGCAAACAAAATGAAATCGGTTCGAAATCGGTTTGGGGCTCAAAACCGAACCGAACTGACATTGCCCACCCCTACTTTTGGGCCAAGATTGAGGAGGCAAAAGAGTGGGTAATGAATGTTAAGGTTGAGATGAATCCGCAAGTGTTGGATAAGTTGTGGAAGAATATTGGAGAATTTGAATTATATGCTAAAAAATTAGTTGAGAGTAAGCAGGTTTCGAAGGATGTTGTTGCCAAAATTTCTAGTTACAGTATGTGGGCGAAGGAATTGCAGGAGTTGAAGGAAATCATTGTTGCAAATGCCTCAACGATGTTCTAGTTAAATAGTAAAATAAGAATTTTTGCAGCTTATGGCATACAACTATGACATGTGAAATACTCTTCATGTGTAGCATTTGTATATGAATAAAAAGGAAAATAAGATATGGTATATACGATGAAAAATGTAAATGATGTTATTCCTGACATTGGATGAAAACTTGAACCACAATTTTAAATGAAAGCAAAATAACAATCTATTTCTACTTACATCAAGAGGAAAATTCTTTAACAGAACAAATTCAGTTTCCACAGACCAAATAGGAAGGAGATAACAATCACTAAAATAGTTTGTCAGAGAAAATTTATGAGTAGTGCCATCCTTCAAGTTAAAAATACCAAGGTCGGAACATGGTTCATTGTCATAATCAAGAATGTAGTAAATGCAATTTTCATTACATCCAGGGACATTAGACACCAAAATTGGGAAGGAGTTGCTATTACGAGACACAAAGAATGAACGACCACCTAAATTTCTAACCTGCACCCGTTAAACTCAAGCTTGAAACCCTTGAAACATGCACTTGCATGGGTTTTAAGACTTTAAACAAATCATTACAAGACTTCATGAGATAGGATTAATGTTATATTTGAAGCCATCATATGAGGTAGTAAACAACGAGTGGGTTGGTAGTGAAGAACTATGAAGTCCTTCTACCACATGAACTTCACCGGTGCGGTTCAGTATAAAATTTCCCCTTATAAAAGATAATGTCCTTGTAAATAAGATGTCACGAGTTATTTTCAGGTGCAATATTGATCCATCAATCAACTTTACTATTGGATTTACATTATAACAGTTCACTTCAACCACAAATAGTGAAAGTCATTGTGACAAAATTTTCGGGTGTAATCATCGTTTCATGTTTTGGATGAGTAACGCCAGTTGTTTAGGCTTTTGAGGCTTGGGCGATTTCTGTGGATCATGTGAGTGTGGAAGTGTTTTTTTTTTTCATGATAGGACCTTAAGACATGTTTACGGGTTGGACCGTTCTGATTCTTGTTTGGCCTATGACAAAAATTTTCCCATATGAAGGATTACATTACTTACGAACTCAGTTTATATTATCAGTTTTAATAATTTCATGCTTTTATAGGTGTTAAAGTTGGCATGTTTAAGTTTTACATTGAGAATTTTATGTACATTGCCTATGGGTAATGTTGACATTAGATCTCTTGGAATTATATGAGATTCCTCTTATAAAGGTTATACTTTAGAAAGTTAGTCTTCGTTATTTGAGTGATTGAATGATGACTTGCATCATTTTAGATGATACTTTTTCTGCAACTCCTTGTAGTATTGCTATGAATATATTCATTCAAAATTTACCCATTCAAAACTAGGAATTACGCCAAACCTTGAAAGGGAGTGACACGTGGGCTTGAGGATGTTTGATTCCTCACATATATGAAAGGAACTCCCACTTGTTATTGATGTTCATCACTGCCCCGACAATGTGATCTGTTAGATTATTATATTTGGGTAAATCCCAACCACCTTTTATCTCCAACCTCAAACACCATTCTGATTTGTAATATAAATAGAATGGCTTAGTGCCTATTTCTCATCATCAAGAGAATCCCATTTCTCAAGTACAACTTATTCTACAAAAAGATTAAAATTAAGATTTTTATCTTTTTAATTTTTTACCGGTCAATGGGCTTCATACCTCGAGAGTGTCACAATCCCACAAACTTATTGGTCGTAATTTTTTGATTCGGGTTACAACATTGTTATGTTCAACCCCTCCAAACACCGCCTGTTGTCCTTTTTTTTGTGATATTATTATTATTATTATTATTATTATTATTATTATTATTATTATTATTATTATTATTGTTATTGATGATACATAAAAACGGTTACACTCCAAAGCCGAACATGTGTCATGATGATCCTAGTCAACTTTGACGGTTGCATGCTTGGCACAAGCACTTGAAGATCCTAGTCAACTTTGACGTACGGACTTTACCACTCGCCGAGTTAAGGTAACTTCGTCCACACCCTAGGTTCGCACATCCCTCAATAGGCGAAACCTCTGGTCAAACCAGGCAAGCTTAGTCAGCCAACACTGATGACGATGGCTTCTAGTTCATCTCAACACCTAGTCTGCTTAGTGCAGGCATTGTCGATTTAGCAAGTGAGAGTCTAATCAGCGCTGCCACACCTGGTGATGATGACTTTCTAGGGATCACTGCCCCATTCACAGTCAGTGTTCGCCGAACCTGATCAGGTAAGCCAAGCTGGTGACGACCAGCAACGAAAGCTTCTGATCAAAACCTAGACTTGTAGCCCCCACTGCGAGAGTGTAGATAGTCCGAAAAGTGGGAGCCTAATCAGTCCTGAATTAATTCTAATGACTCACCAGGGGACCATTATTTTTCAGCATGACCGCCAAATCACCAAACCTAGACTTGTAGTCCACGCCGCGAGGGTGTAGATAGTGTAGAAGGTGGGAACCCAGTCAGCCACGACTTAATTCCGACGGTTCACCACAGGACCACTGCTTTTCAGCGTGGCTGCCGAACCATCCCAAATTAGTAGCTTGGTGCACTCAGGTGTAAATAATTTAGATGGTGGGAGCCTAGTCAGTCCTGAACTGATTCCGATAGCTTGCCACGAGACCACTGCTCTTCAGCATGGTTGCCAAACCCCTCTCTAACACGAAGCCCCCACTGCGCGGGGAGGTTGTCGAAGGTTCGAAAGGTGGAAGCCTAGTCAGTCCTGAACTGATTCTGATGGCTTGCCACAGGACCACTGCTCTTCAGCCAGGTTCCCAAACCTTTACTCCCCGAATTTGTCGACCGCTTTGCTCAGTCATAAATAATTCGGAAGGTGGAAGCCTAGTCAGTCCCAAACTAATTCCAACGGCTTGCCACAGGACCACTGCTATTCAGTTTGGTTGCCAAACCCTTACTCCCCGAATCTATCGACCGCTCTACTTAGTCATAAACGATTCGAAAGGTGGGAATCTCAAACAACTCTCCACACGACCTCCACTCTCTCTCAGGACTGCGGACGCAAATATGAGCTTAGCTGAGTCAGCGCCTTCACGCTCAAATGGATTGACATTCTAACATTAGAAAAAAAGCCATTCGTGCTGATACAAGGATAGTACAATCGATGCCCAGATGAAAGCTAATTAGGACGCCAACCCGAGCTTACGGCGCATGACTCTGTGTGAACACTCTGACACGTACTTGCAACCACCACAGCTTGCCCGCAGCAATAGCTATAGCCGACCAGTCAGACAAACAAGAAAAAGCTCAAGCAGCTTACCTATGAGACAAGACACAACTCGGGTGACTCAACCCCCAGTTAAAGTGTTCGCAACATGCCCGCTGTCGGACATAACTACGCAGCAATGACCTCGAGTCATTCACAATACAAAACAGTCAAGCTCTCTGCCATGGACAGACCAGACAACGTCCTATTGATTCAACTAGCCTATGCCAAAGTAATACGACAAGGCAAAACAAAAAACATACATTAGAGACACCAAGTATGAAACAAAAAAATATTGTTTTCATTAAGGACCAAGACAAAAAGTGTACAAACACACAACGTTTTCTCTTAACCAGGAAAAGGTACAGAAACAGAAGAGCTGAGCATAGGAGGAGCAGGGGCAGAAATTGCATTTGTACGTGCTTCAACCTAGACGTTAGGGATCAAACTGTCCTCACCTGACGACTCAGAGGTAACAGACAAGTCCACATATGACATCTTTTTGCAACAGCTAGGATCCCACTCCGGATGCTCTTCCTTTATCAGCGCCAACAGTTCCAACCGACCATGAACAACCCAGCGAAACTCACATTTGCCTTGTTCCTGGAGAAATTCTTTCTTTTGCACCTTTGCATCAATAAGGTCAAGCCAGTAGCTCCAACTTGTTAGTTAGCGCATCGACCCGAGACTACTCTATGGCCAGACTGCTCTTCACAACATTGAGATCATGCCATCCCAGATCGAGTTGGTCCTCGGCCTTCCTCGCTTTTCGAGCATAGAACTCCACATCAGATTCCAATTGTTGCTACTCAGCGGCCCAGTCAGCTCCTTTCAAAGCACTCTCCTCAGCAAAAGACTGCAGCTTAGAATGCACCTTAGCCACAGCTTCCTGCGCAACCTCGACCTTTAGGCGTAGCAGACTCGACTCCTACCTAAGTCATTCCCTCTCGAACACCGCCTCGGTTAGATTACGCTCAAGGTTCTCCAGATGAGCGTTCTGAGCCTCAACGACCACAGTTGATTGCATCTCTTAGGCCTGCTTTTTAAGTCGCTCAATTTCATGGAGCGCATTAGAATACAACGTCTGCACGTGCGAAGAGACACGCTCCAAGGTATATACTCTCTCACGAGCCGCCTCTACTTCTATCCCAGCAATGACCGCGTGACTCATATGAGACATACCAAGCATAAGATACTTCAAACCCTTGTCCACGCGCTCTTCCAGCATATCTTCATCAGGTTTCAGAGCGTGGTCCATCAGTCAGCAGTGACGCCTGCTTATATGCTTCCTCAAAGCATACTCAACATCCACCTCTTGGTGCCAGACATGTGATGTAATACCTGCTGAATTCACTTACCAATCTACTTTTATTATTTTATAAGTTAATAATGTTTATTTAGTTGTGGAAATTATTAATTGGTAATAGTTATAAGTAATTATATTTTACAATTTTAATTTAAGACCGAGGTTTAGGTTGGTGGTGGGTGAGAGATAAGAGATGGGTGTGTTTAACTAATGAAACCCTAATAATAATAATAAAATCATTTAAAAAGAAACCCTAGTCCTTTTTATTCTCTTTGCAAACACACAAAAGAGAAAAAAAAAGGGTGGGAGGCATGAACGACTTTGGGATATTTCAAGGCAAACATCTGTGAGTAAAACTTTATTATCCCTTTTCAATGTTTTTGAGTTTTTGTTTTGTTTTTTTCGTTTTGTATATATGATGTGATGTAAGATGATATAGACATCTGGGGGAGTTTTTTTTTGTTTTTGTTTTTTTTTGTTTTGTATGTGATGTGATGTCAATAAAAACGGTTTTTGAAAGTAGTGTTGCAAATCCACTTAAAGTCTGGCAAGTATTCTTGTGATGTCACTGTCACATGATGGTGATTCTTGTGATTCAATTTCCCCATTAATCAGGTATTCAATAAAACGGTTTATCCAATCCTATACTAATGCCTAAATGGTTTACTTTACCACTTTATTATCTACATTCTAGATGATAAGCTATTAATCACTAACATGTACAAGGAAGATAAGATGGCGACTATTTTCTCATTTTTGTTAGTTGCAATATTTTTCATGTGTCATTATCCACCTTGTCATAGTTATTATATTAACAAATACCAACACTTGGTAAATGTTCTTTTTCCACAACTTCGAAAAAAAAAAGAATTTTTTGTATACACACTACAAAAAAAGGCCTTTAGGGACGTAGTCAAAATTGTCGCTATAGACAACATTTCGTCACCATAAATATTGGGCGACAAAATATTCGTCGCGCAAAGGTTGTCACCACAGCTCTGTCTCGCAAGCCTTTGCGCGACGAAAAAAAATCTTCGTTGCTACAAAAGCCTTTTCGCGCGACGACACCACAGCTCTGTCTCGCAAATCTTTGCGCGACGAAAATAATCTTCGTCGCTACACATTCCTTTTTGCGCGACGACACCACAGCTCTGTCTCGCAAGTCTTTGCGCGACGCAAATAACTCTTCGTCGCTACACAATCCTTTTTGCGCGACGACACTCACACGTCTTTGCGTGACGAAAATAAATCTTCGTCGCTATGAAATCCTTTTGCGCGACGACACCAAAGATCGTTGCAAAAGGGTGCGTCGCGTAATACTGTTTTGCGCGATGCTAATTTCGGCGCAAGAAATAGAATTGTTCTTCGTGCAAAATATACTTACGCGACGATCCCTTTCGTCGCATTAAACTTTGTCGGCATAACTCAATCGCGACAATCCCTTTCGTCGTGTTAGACTTTGTCAGCTTAACTCAATGGTGACGAACCTTTCATCGCACAAGATATTCTTTACGCGACAACAATATTCATCACTCTAATGTTGTCACACAGGTTACGTCGATCCAAACACGCTTGATCTATTCTTATGCGACGAAAATTTTTGTCGCTTAAAGTTCTGTTTAATAATTTTGAAATTTTTTAATTCAAATATTTATTTTAATTAAATTTAAAATATTTATTAATTGACTCGTCTCACGCATAGAAAAATTTGGCTAATTTATTTAAATACTATTAACTTTACAAATTAATAACGTAAAATCATAATGTATCCATTACAAATTAAAAAATTTAAACCGTACTGTATAGTTACAAATTAAAAAAACACATCAGTACATTTTTTAGGGATGTGGTGGCTGATGATGGTTTGTCGACAGTAGCGGGAGGCTCGACAAATTAATCTCCGACTGTTGGAGAGCCCCTAATAACATACTCCACCTAGTTGCCTCTTATGCTTGTCGTTCCCCCTCCCAGGCCTCCCTCTCCTCTCACGCGCTTTGACAGCCTCATTCTGTAATTCCTCCACTTTCGACTATAATGATGAAACGATTCCGACTGACCGCTGCGAAGCTGAAGATGAGGTGTTGACCTCACGAACTTTAGCTTTTTCCATCCCCCGAACAATCTTTCCGGGTCTTGGACTTGGTGATTTCAATGTCTCCGTCAAAATATGTAATCCTGCATCAGGATCGTCCATTGTGAGTTGTTCCAACGGAGTTCCCGAAGGATGTTGCGAGGCCACTCGCTCCATGTAGGCATCCCGCCTCTCCACCATCGTTTCCTTGATTAAAAAAATTATTAAAAATTAATAACTTTTAAAACAACAGAAGTGACAACATGCAAAAAATGATAAAAAAAATAAAACTACATGCAACTTCACAGCCACCTCATTGTTAGGTAGTGCATAAACATCCTTGAACATGTCGACTTCTGGGAATTTTGAACCCTCCTACAAAACATTGTTAAAATAATAAACTAACTAATATAAACATTTAATTGAATGTATTGACTAAAAATAAAATAATGAAATGAAACATATGAGTAGGGGTGGGCACGGTCCGGATCGGTTCCAAATTTGGAGGAACCTAACTCGAACCGTTTAAAAATAACGGATCCGGTCCGGTCCGGATCCCCTCATTTTGAACATTGGAACCGAACCTAACTCGAACCGTTTGAAATGGTCCGGTTCCTACGGTTCCAAACGGTTCCAATGTTCAAATTGAAAGAAATCTTACAAACAACTAAAATCAAGGAAAATGTTTCTACAAATAGGATTGGTACAATATTTTCCACATTCCAGATATCAAGGTAGAAGACTGGGATAATATTTCAGTAGAAATTATTTCCAGACAAGTCGCAAATAGGGATAATATTTCTAAATTAAATGGATAAACTCACAGTTTTTTCCTTTTGGGAACATCGTCTTCTTGTTATCCCTCGCAGCATTTCCAGCCAGCTCCAACACCTGCAATCAAACACTGCCTATAGTCCCCTGTTTTCCAATCTCAAGAAACCGAACGAAATTTCAGAAATTGAAAGACACCCATTGAAGAACAGATCAAGAAATTACCTCTGATTCGCGAGCAACCCAAAACTCGAAAAAGATTAATCGATCACAACAACCCAAACCTCTGATTGAAGAATACCAATGATCGCAGTAATCCAATACCTCCGAATGAGAAAGACCGATCAATCAAGCAATCAATTTTAGCAACCCAATTCTAATGGAAAAAGCCTAATTAGTTGCAACAACCTAAACCTCTCAACGAAGAAGACCAATCAGTTGCAGCAACCCAAACCAAAAGACCGTGGTAGAACTTGTCTAACAGGCGAGGAAACCGGCGAGGAAAACAGCGAGGGAGGAGGGAGGACCCTCCATTCCCCTCGCTGGTATGAAGAGCAAACCTCGTGATTGAGAATCACCAGAAAGAAATCAGGGAGATCCCCTTCGATCCTTCCCCTATTCGAGACAGAGACAAAGAGAGGAGAGTGGAGACCTCCTTCGATCCTTCCCCTATTCGAGACAGAGACAAAGAGAGGAGATTTCGATCCTTCCCCTATTCGAGACAGAGACAAAGAGAGGAGAGTGGAGACCTCCTTCGATCCTTCCCCTATTCGAGACAGAGACAAAGAGAGGAGAGTGGAGACCTCCTTCGATCCTTCCCCTATTCGAGACAGAGACAAAGAGAGGAGAGGAGAGGAGAGACAGAGAGCCTCAGTGAGAATCGTTGAGTTGGGTGAAGGGGGAGAGTTTAGGTTTAGGTTTAGGTTTTGTTTTGGTTTATGTTTAGGGTTTTAGAAACGGTTCGGACGGGTCCAACCCGGACCGTTTCGTTTTTAAAATTAGGAACCGGGACCGGACCGTTTTATAACGGATCCGGACCGATCCGGACCGTATCTAAAAAATTGTAATTTAAATCCGGACCGTTTAGAGGAAAACGGTCCGGTTCGAGTTGAATCCGCGGATCGTCGACCCGTTTGCCCACCCCTACATATGAGTTCACTTACTAGATGTCGTTCCTCCACCCTGTAAGAGAAGGGCAATAAACCAGAGTGATGTAAAATTTTCTTTTGGCGTCGATTCGCCTTGTTCGCCTCAGATCTTTTCTGTATAATTATTCAAAATATATATTAAACATATGCATTATTACATATATAAAAATAAATATGTTTATTTTAATTAAATAAAAACTACTTGGGAATCACTTTCATTTGCACTAGTTTGTATATTAGAATCAACTACCATAATTATTTGCGCTATTACTATAAATGCAATATAAGAGCATGTACCTGACGAATTTCTATGCTTCCACTCTTAATTTATAAGAGCATGTACCTGACGAATTTATGGATACAACCATGGGTTACATCTTAACAAATCTTAATATAAAATCATCATACAGGCAGCCTGAAACCAAACATTTCTTCAATTCTTTTACCTTTGATTCCAAATAAATGGGTATGCTATACAAAATAAATGCTGACATCATTTGCTTTCTGTTGTTAGAATTGGGAATATATCATTTGTGTTCAAAGATTGCTAGAATACTGACATATTGTTGTTATAACCCTGAACCCTGAATTGTAACTATGTTGTTGGAACCCCATAGATAAATAAAGAACCTAAGAAGAAAGTTGTATACAGCAATAAATGTTTCCATCAACAACTGCTACAAAGATTCAGAAACAAAAGGATGAAGATAACACAGGTTTATCTTACAAACCAAGCTTAAAAGAGTAAAAGTTAAGCTAAAGGAGTGGGCAAAAACCAGGTTCCCTGATCTTACTGCTCAAACTGAAAGTGCAAGAGCTGATTTTCTAAAGGTACAAGCTTTTCTACAACATGATCCCATGAACAATAGTCTGGCAGAGGAAGAAAGAGTTGCAGAGAAGAGTTTTAGAGAGCTTAGTTTGGCAGAGGAGTCGGCCATGAGACAAAAGGCTGGAATAGATGATATTCAACTTGGAGATAAACTTACTAGCTATTTTTTTTAGATCTGCATGCTCGAGGAAAGCTAGAAATACTATAACTTCTATAACTAACAGCAATATGGAAGTTCTCACTTACCAGGGAGAGATTGATGCAGATATTCTGGACTTTCATTACTTTGGTGCCTAAAACCAACTCCCCTATCACTGTGAGTGATTTTAGACCAATTTCTTGTTGTAATGTAATATATAAATGCATTACCAAAATCATAGTGAATAGAATTCAAAATGCTTTTGTTATATTGTAAGTAAGCACTAACCAGGCTGCCTTTGTCAAGGGAAGATCTATAAGCAACAATATTCTATTGGCTCATGATATTGTTAAGAACTACAGTAGGAATGGAATATCCCCAAGAAGTACCTTGAAGGTGGACCTTTATGAGGCATACGATACAGTTGATTGGGAGTCCATACACAACATCCTAGGCAAGCTTTACTTTCCTACTAGAATGATTGAGCAGATCATGACATGTATCTCTACCCCTTGGTTCTCAGTGCTAGTGAATGGAGTTCCTAAAGATTTCTTCAAAGGCAATAGAGGGCTTAGACAAGAGGACCCTCTTTCCCCTTACCTCTTTGTGTTGGCAATGGAAGCTGTTAGGATTATGCTCAATGCCCAAGTTGAAAAAGGTTATCTAAAACCTCACCTACTTATCACCCACTTGTCTTTTGTTGATGACTTACTGATCTTTAGAAAAGGAGAGGTGGGGGCTGCTAGTGCAATAACTAAAGTGTTGCAGCAATTTCTGGGCTTGCTATGAACCGGAATAAAAGTGCCTTGTTGTGTAGTGGAGTTGTTGAGTTAAACAGATTGGAGATGTTCCGAATTTCGAAGGTGCAAAGTGGAAGCTTGCCCTTGAAGTATTTAGGTCTTCCTCTGATAACCACTAGACTTCATGTGAAAATTTGTGTGCCTATCTTGGAAAGGATGAAAGCTAAAATTCAAAGCTGAAAAACTAGATTTTTATCCTATGCAGGGAGGTTGCAGCTTATGGCAGCAATTTTGACTTCAATTCAAGTGTATTGGGTAAGATAAAAATCTTACCAAAGAAGATTATTACCGAAATGAATAGAAAGATTCTCCCATCAATGTGTCCACAGATTATGAAAACATTGGAAGGCAAATTTTTAAAAACAATGTGCAACCAAAGCAATTAAATTTACAAATCTAGAGCAGAATCAAAGAAGTTAATAAATGAATCATAACGCAAAATGGTAGAATAAGAAGCTACATTCATGACTTCCTGCCATGGGTCCATGGCTCAATTCCTAAACAGAAATAGAGTTAGTATAATATGAATTCCATGGCTCGCCAAATGATATCGAACCATATTGAATTTCTGCCATAAACAATTGTTACAACATTGACACAGACACTTGATATGATTCGTCGTACCAGTGACATGTGCCCTTGCAAACTCAATGAAGCTCTCGATCCCATTTAAATATTCATCACAGCATTTTTCCTGATTTTGTATCCACTGTCTTTCCATTACGCCTATTTTCAGTTTATAAACAAAACATGAGAATTAAAGAGAGTTAACGACACTAATGCGATTAGGTTTCAATGTGGAAAAATTTCAGCAGCATCTCAATTACAATTCTTCAAGTGGACGATGTAGATATTATTAATTAATAAATATCTAGTATGCACTCGAAAAACAATGTGAGACACTCCCAAAAATCCACATGATAGCAACCTAATTTCATGAAATTTCAAAAAATAAAAATATTATCAATTTCCTCACTGTTTTCCAAGACGAAGCCTAATTAAGTGCTGGAAGCTCGGAGTATATAGTGAGAGAAATCAATCGAGCAGAGAATAAGAATAAAATGAGAGCAGAAAATATTGAAAAACGCAGACCTAATTATTCTAATTCGTGGAAAAGATGAACAAGTCAGAGCTTGTGCGACGACGCCGTTCGTCGCCCTGGGATGGTTTAGGTGATGAACTTGCTCGCTTTACGCGACGAATCTTTGTTGTGAGTACTTGATGCAACGAAGGGTTCCTATTCGTCGCGTACGCTATCTTTAGGCGACGACGATGTTTGTCACCCTAGGATGTAAGACTTTAGGCGACGAAGCTTTCCCATTCGTCGCGTCAGATATCTTCAGGCGACGACAAAGTTTGTCGCCCTATGATGTTTTAGGCGATGAACCGGCTATCTTTAAGCGACGAATCTTTGTTGTGAGTACTTGATGCGACAAAGGGTTCCTATTCATCGCGTATGCTATCTTTAGGCGACGCCAACGTTTGTCGCCCTAGGATGTAAGACTTTAGGCGACGAAGCTTTCCCATTCGTCGCGTCAGATATCTTCAGGCGACGATAAAGTTTGTCGCCCTATGATGTTTTAGGCGATGAACCGACTATCTTTAAGCGACGAATCTTTGTTGTGAGTACTTGATGTGACAAAGGGTTCCTATTCGTCGCGTACGCTATCTTTAGGCGACGCCAACGTTTGTCGCCCTAGGATGTAAGACTTTAGGCGACGAAGCTTTCCAATTCGTCGCGTTAGATATCTTCGGGCGACTACAAAGTTTGTCGCCCTAAGATGTTTTAGGCGATGAATCGGCCCTCTTTAAGCGACGAATCTTTGTTGTGAGTACTTGATGCGACGACGCTTTCCACTTCGTCGCGAAAGGTATCTTCAGGCGACGACAACGTTCGTCGCCCTAGGATGTAAGACTTTAGGCGACGAAGCTTTCCAATTCGTCGCGTCAGATATCTTCGGGCGACGACAAAATTTGTCGCCCTAGGATGTTTTAGGCGATGAACCGACTCTCTTTAAGCGACAAATCTTTGTTGTGAATAAGTGATGCGACCAAGGGTTCCTATTCGTCGCGTACGCTATCTTTAGGCGACGACGACGTTTGTCGCCCTAGGATGTATCTTTGTTGGGAAGACTTTAGGCGACGACGCTTTCCACTTCGTCGCGTAAGATATCTTTAGGAGATGACAAAGTTTGTCGCCCTAGGATGTTGTTTAAAGTGACTGGCACGTAGCAATAGGAATGTTAGGGCGGCAAAATATTTGGGTTTAAGCGACAATACTTTGTCGCTTAAATTTTAGGTGACGACGGCTTCTGGTGCGTCGCGTAAGCTATATTTAGGTGACAAAATAGTGTGTCGCTCGAGGATATTAAAGTTAGTCGTTTAAAGTGGTCGACACGTAGCCCTAGGTATTTTAGGGTGACGAAATATTTGGTTTTAAGCGACGACACGTTGTCACATATTAGGTATGCGACGAAGGCTTTAACTGCGTCGCGACAAAGGTTATGACGCGACAAAACCGCTCGTTGCGTTAAGTAGTTAGCTATTTTTTGTACTTGCATGACAATATTAAATATGTCGTCGCGCCATGATAGTTTTGAGCGACAAAACTTCCCTCGTCGCGTTACGAGTCGTCGCAAAAGGGGATTTTTTTAGTAGTGACAAACTTGTTTGTATATGTGTGATAGAATTATGGGTATGCATACTTACTTGCATATCGGTGCACCGTTCCATGTGAGATCGGGTGTACGTGTAGATTTAGGAAGGATACTTGCCAGTTTTCGAACTTCGGGTGAGATGACATGACACTCGAGGTGGCACCCCACTTGGGTTATGTACACTCCGAGTGACTTCGATGGCAAGGGAAGCACACTTGGGTGAAGTGTGTTTGACACAAGAGGAGAGTGTGATTGTGGAAAAGAAGCCAAGAATTAGAAAAAATAAATAAAACCATTGAATTGAGCATGACATGGAATTGTGTATAGATTATTTTAACTGGTACTAGGTTAGCCTTGAGGGAAGAAACTAACAGCTCATTCGAATCTCGAATGAGAACTACCTGTCTTCATTAAGGTAAGTTTGCACTTTTCTTTTATATTTAATTGTCTTGAATTGTAAGTTTGCTCACACCAGTATTAATATACTGACCTAGATTTTGAATTGTTTTACAAATTTGGGTGTGTTCTTAATTAGCGTAGCCCCAGAGACCTATCATGGTTAATTGGAGCGCAAGGGTGGTATTAACTGCGTGGTGATAACTGAGGAGTCGACACGTTTTTGTTAGATCTTTATTATTATATTCCTAGGTAATCAGATGTAGGGTTTAATTATAAATGCTCAGGTTTTTTTTAGAGATTTATTTGGGAATGGATTTATGTAATTTTCATTTATTTATAATTGTGGATCTCATGTGGAGAGGAAGGATTTTGAGGAAGGTTATTATAATTTCATTTACTGCCTTATGACTGTACCATTTAATTTGTTCCTGTCGTGCCTTGGTTTTTGGACAATCTATTAATTTATGTTGTTTAAAAAATTCTGGGCGTGACATGTGAGTTCATATTCACCAAGTCCGGTGCGAACAAACTTATCCTTGCATCGGGATGAAACATCACTTGATCAGGAACTATTCCAGCGCCGCCCTTTACGGTCGCCACCGTTCTCAGACTTTTCTCCGTGGCTTTTCCGTTGTCAAGAACGGCCGACCCTTTATTATCAGACGACCCAACAGGATTCAGAGGCAGAGGAGGGACCGAAGTATCCAAAGTACCTTCCAATAGTTCTAGCTATGGCCTAGAATGAGTCAGTGATCAATGCGGACTACAAGAGACACGACCGGTACCACGACTACTTTCAAGCGAGTCAACGGTGGGGTGATCAAATTCCACCACCTCAGGCCAATCTTCAACAGAGCCTTTTACCGAAGCAACCCCATGCAAATCAACTCTAGTAGAAGCCACCATTGCAACCTTCACCAGATGGTCATTCAGAGCCTTAACTTGCGCGTCATTATGGTTTGACCCATCAGCAACTCCCGCCAACCACAAATTTTTTCTCCAAGCCAGGAACATTAGTCTCAACAGGCCTAGCAGACTCGCGCTCCTCTCTCAACGGAGCGGGTCGTGCTGAAGAGATTGGAAACTCTTATGATATCAACTGCCTCCCTTTTTTCCATGATGCAGAATGTATCCATGGTGGTTTGCTCCTCTAAGGTAAGGGGAACAGTGAGAAACCTTCCTGCAAAAGAACACAAGCAATGACCACTCAGCCCGCTATCAAGCACATCAAAGTCACAGGAAAGGAGTTGAACTTACGAAGCGGCCTGGACTGTCGCTCAAGCGAATGACCCTTGCACCAAAAATACTTCGAATCCGCAGGAGCCAAGAAGCAGTACTTTTGGCCAGAACTTGAAATCATAAGGCAGTTTACCCAAACACTTCGGCGGTTTCATTTTACAGACAACATTTCTTTTTCAGCCGAGGAGAGGTCACCAACTGGATCACCCGCGGAGTCACGCTAACACCGGCCTCCTTAGCACTGAGCAAAATCACGAGAATGATCCTATATCCATTGGGTCCCAACTAAGCCGGAGGAATCCCCAAGAAATCCAAGAACTCCCAAATCTCGTCTAGAACTGGGAAATGCACTCTAGTTTGAAACATCCCTCGATGCAAACAGATGAAACTGGCCGGAGGCGACATTGGTGTTTGGTCGCCCGTCACAACGATAAGTCTTCAGGAACTCCAAACCTTGCACAGATTTCAATGAGACCAGGCTCGGATAACATCCCGTCTTCAAAGAACTCTAGGCTCTTGGCCAGAACAACGTCATCAAAAAGGTTTTCTCGAGCCATGAGAAATATGAACAAACCTTTCAAAACAATATCTTTAAAAGCAAGTGAAGCAGAAAGGTCAGCCTCAACACTGCAGATGACCTATATAGAGAACAAGTTCCCGCCTCTTTTCCATCGAACCAACGCATGCCCAATTAATGTAGTGTGTGGCTCAAGCAACGATTCAGACTCAATCATCATGAGCGTCACATCCCTTCAAGAGATGACTTAGCGAACCAGTGTGACGGCCCACTAAGTCGGGGGGGAGTAGTTGATGATACATAAAAATGGTCACACTCCTGAGCCGAACAAGTGTCATGATGATCTCGAGGAACTACGGGCTCAAGCATCGGCCCAACACAGATCCAACCCAAGCGGATCTAAGCCCACTTAACTTCAGTCCGACTAAGCAGACCCGAACTCTTATAGCATGCTAGGCCTACACGTCTCACAACCATCGTCAATACCCATAAGCCATCTTCAGGCAAGTTTCTTGAGGATCAACTTCGGACGGGCAACTACAACTACTCTCTGCTCAATTAGGAAGCAAACACCGAAGTATCTTCCACACATGGAAACTCTTTTCTACGGATTGCTCTTGGATTGGGAACTATCTCCTGTGTATCTAGGAGTGCAGAGCTAACATTTAACTTCCCTCCTACAACACGACTCTTATTTAGAAAGGGATCTCCACGAGGATCTCCTCCCTAAACTACGCCTACTAAATAAGACACATGGTTGGTAAGCTAAGAACGCTACAAAATCCCTGTTACAGCATTACACATTCCTCAAATCCCTGTCTGACTTTAACATCAGAGTGCCATCGGCCACCCCACGGTGGTCTATGGTTCATGTGTGTTACTTGTGCATCAGTTATTATTATTATTATTGTCCTCATCATCATAAATATTCTTATTTATTGAAAAAAAAGCCACCCTTATCAATACCACCACCAGTGGTCTCCTTACATTTCAGATAACCACCATCACATCCACTCCGCTTGCAACACATGGACACAAATAAAATAAAGAAATAAAGTTGAGTTGAAAATAGAAAGTCTCACCTTCGCTGAAATTTCTATTTTTAGCTCAACCACATCAATGGAAGCCCTACAACTAAATGCTACATAACACATTTTGTTGAGTTCAAATTAATATATGCAATTACTGATATTGCAGCCAAATTAAGCTAAAATAGAACATGAAAAAAAAAAAGAGAGACACTTGATTTTCTCAATTTTAGGCTTGCGCAGAAGATCCTTAAGTGCAAATAGAAACAATGGTTTCCTGCATGAGTTACTTTGATTGTGTAACTGCAACTCTGGGAGAAATAATTACATAACAGACCAGATTAAAAGACAAGGGTATTTGATGTTGGGTGTGTATATTGTATGTTGAAGTCATTACTGGAGAACTTGACCTCGATAGCTTTTTAAGCCCCTAAAAAACACCATCACTCCCTGTTTTAAAAAACACGTCTATGACTCTTGATTTCCTCCTTTCTTCATCTTTCCCATTAGAGTTTCACAGCCACACCACTGACCATCACCGACAACCACCACCACCAACCACAACCACTATCAGAGTTGTTTCAGCCACCATCACCCCATATAGCCTTATGAAACTAGGTTCCGCGCTAGTGGGTCATCATCGACTACCACCATTAGCTACCATCTCTTCTAAAAGAAAAATTATAATTGTTGAGGGAACCAGCGAGGCACCCCACAGGGGGGGGGGAGCCGTCCATCCCCCCGGGATGCGTGTTTGAATTTTTGAGATGCGTGCGTTGAAAATTCAAACGCGCATCCCGGAGAAAAATGAACGGTTCCCACCCCCTACCCCACTCCCCCTCCCCCCAGTGGGGTCCCTCGCTGGTTCCCTCGATAATTAGACGGGTTTCTTCTAGAAACCATATAAATCCTAAACTCAATCACGTGACACGAGCTGCACATGAGTAGGGACTAAATAAGTACTTAAAAGTTTAATGGATTTTTTTGCACATTGCCTTTTTGGGGGTGTTAAAGGCAGATCCCATTTGGATTATGGTAGACATCTAATGCTTTATAAAATAAACGTCATTTGAGAAATATTCCTATTGTTTGGATTATGGCACTGACCCAACTTGAGTTACTGATTTTCCTATTTACCCTTACATAACCCTTCTTCCCCCAACTCTCTTCTTTTCTCTCCTATTTCATTTCCTTCATTAAATCTCAATCTTTTCTATTTTTCTTCTTATTCTCCCTAAACTCTCATCTTTCTTCCACTATCTTAATCTCCTCCATTAAAATCCTAGCCACTCTTTCTAACTTTCAAGTTTCTCTTTCTCTTTTCCTTTTATTCTTCTCCTCACTATTTCATTTCCTCAATTGAACCCTCCCAATTTTCTCAAATTCTAAAATCCCTTTCTCATCTTCTCATTACTTAATTCATTTTCTCCATTAAAATCCCATTTTTTCCTCACTCTCACCAAATCGATTCCTTACAAAGGGAACTTTGTTTGAGTTTCATATTCTTCCCAACTTACCCAAACCAAGAATACATATTTTTAAAGTTGTTGCAAATTCACATTGTTGACTCAAATCACTACAAGAAAAAAGCCCATTCATAGCGTTTTAGTAAACGCTATGTCTGCCGGCGCTATAATAGACGCTGGGTCTATTATAGCGTTTTAAAACCGCTATCGTAAGCAGCCTTTTATAGCGTTTTAAAAACGCTATGGTAAATCCTTTTATAGCGTTTTTAAAACGCTATGGTAGGTATACATAGCAATTTTTTTTTTTTTTAAATTTATTTATTTCATTTGCTATCAATTTGAAATTTCATAAACACTATTATAACACTGATTTCTTTAACCATAGAAGCTAAACAATTTGAAATTACATTTCGAAGAAAACTGAACAAAAAGGTGAATGATATATTTATCATATTTCCCTGAAGATGGTAAATCCCATCAAATAGAGACATCAACGGTAAAGTGGAATGGCTATTCTAATATAATTTGAAGCTGAACAAATCAGTTTGTTTTTCACTTTCAAGCACTGTAAGACGAGCTATCATTTACATTCAAGCATAAAGAAATAGAATTACAAGTAGGAGATTTAGTATTTGGACTAAGTAGGAGATTTAGCATTTGGACTATTAATGAGAAAATCCTCGATGAGCCTCAGCAAGTTGTCCAACTGGCACAATTCTAAAATGACATGTTTCAACTCCGCATCAGACATCACTGCAGATAGAGAACACAGTGTTATAAATTGTACAAACATAACTTTGCAATCCACAACCAAATAGGAAAATAACTCCAATTTATAATAAGATGATGATACCCGTCTTCAAGTGCGTCAAAAAAGAAGCTGAATAGAGGGTGGAATCACCAGTCAACAAGTTCCCAAAACTAGCTGATGTCACCACTGAAAAATTTTGCAGCAACAATGAAAATAACACACAAGTTTTCTCCCTATACAGAAATTACGAAAAAATTAGGCCTTCTTAATTGTGATCTGTGAATCGATTAAGAAGATAAGAACCTAAAGAATGGCTGAGAGCAACAGTTACTGGAAAGTAGAAACCAATGTATTTTTCATTAAATGATTTGTTAGTAAATGATTGATCACAAGGGGCAGATCCACCGTGACAAAACTGAAATTTCTTCAAAATCTCAAAAAGGGATGAAAAAATAACAAATGGGGTTTTAAGTTTCTTACACTGTCTTTGAAGCTCCTTTCCCAAGGATCTCATTGTACTGAAAAACCAACAAAATTAGAACCAAATATCAGAAATGAAGAACAAAAAGAAGAACCCAAACAAGCAACAAAGGAGAGATTTTTAAGTACCCTTCCATATCTTCCAGTTGGATCAACTTCAACAAACTCAGACTCACCCTCATCTGGTTCATAAGGTCTCATCCCAACCATTTCTCTCTAATCTTATTGGCTCTTCCTCTGTTCACAAGTCAAGCAAACAAAAATAAAAACTCCTCCTTTGAGCAGCTTTGAAGAGCTACGAGAAGATTATCAATCAACCCAAACAAATTGATCTCTAGTTGTTCTATTCCTTTCAGTAACTTCAGGGACAGATATAAGCCCACAGTGCTTGATACAGTGATCCCCGAAAGCCCTCGACATTGCCAGTCCAGGTGTTTCATCATCTGGTAGCCATACCCTATGCACTCCTGGTTCATCTTCTAAACAGAATACACGCCCATGGCACTGCGCTATACGCTCAGCCTCCTCTGTGACCAATATTAACAGTGTGTGGAGATCAGCTGAAGTACTTGGGAGTAAACTAGTGCATCTTTGATGTCAATTAAAAGCTAGAGGAACTTACGAGGCAAATTAGGCTTGAAATCAATGGTAAGCTGAACAGGTACTAAACTTTCGTCATCAGAAGTGGTAGCCAAAACAGCACGAGAATCACCAACATTTGCTATGATAATGAGCTCGCCCTATGACAACACAGGTTTCATACTAGTTATACATAATGCTCAACAAATGATCATTCATAAACTAATTATAATCAGAACTTACACGAATTTACAATATACATGAATTTATAATGTAGAACTTACGGTAAACCTATCATACCCAAAAACACAAGCTATAGCTTCTTGTATATGATGTGATAGCGGCATGTCCACCATTACGTAAAATCAATAGAGGGGCAGCAGTTCAACCTCTTGCGTGGTCCACAAAGGTTGCCAGTCAAGAGTTCCAAATGTTACAATGAATACATATTTCAGGACCATATGACTTTAACAAGTTCAAGTGAATGGGCAAACTGGATAGTTGCATGAGTGGTTCAAAAAAAGTTCAAAAAAAGTACAGAACTCATGCAAAAAAAGGACCTGTTCAAAAAAAGGACCTATAACTTCAAGAAGGCTTTCTAGCCTCTAATATCAGGCAAATCACAATAATCAAAACACCAACTTACTCATGAAAGAATCTCAAGGACATTGGTAGTTATGTAAACAAATAAACCTTCAATCAGGACTTCAACAAAAAAAAACCTTCAATCAGACAACTCACAACATTCTAAACCATCATAAAGTCGTAATATATTATGCAATGCTGCAATTTTTATTGGATCAATCAAATAGCTGCCTCTGGTCCATTGATTGGATGAATCAAATAATTAACTTCTAATTTATTGATCAAAATAAGCTATAAAACACATTAACAAATAGAAAACAAGTCTTAAAGCTGTGATTGTGAGCTATGGACTTGTGCTATTGTTAATCACTTGTGTTGCAGTGACAAAAGGCAAAATTCAACCCATTTTCAATTACAAAATATACTTATTGCAATTTTCATGTTATATCTTACCTTTTGCCAACTGGAGATCTGAGCATTAGGTGATCTGTTGGTGGTTCTGTGGCCAATGCCAGCGCTCCAAGAGTATCCATGATGAGATTGACCCAAAGAAGCTGCAGAAAGAAACAGTTCAGACAAAAATCAAACAAAGAGAAATTATGGTACATAAGTACAATGACAAACTAATTCAATCTCATTATAGCATAATATGTAAACATAGCATGAAAATGTCATTTCTTCAAAGTACATAGATTTTTTTTCCAGTCATTTTTCCAATCACTTTCTTCTTCATCCTTTTTCATCTTACAAAATAAACATAAATATATATCAAAACTCTTGCAAGTATAATTTCTTAATGAGTGTGGTTGAAATTAATCCTTTATAATAACCTCAAATAAGGTCATACATACTACCTACACAACAACCAATGATCTAATTCTCACACAATCTAGTGTACAGTACCTTTCATGAAATAAAGCAACAATTCAGATGTTACCCTGTAAACACATAAGTTTACGATCAATGTGTTAGTATTCTCTTTCAGGGATAAGTAAGATCTTAACAATCAAGGTGTTAGTATTCTCTCTCACTTGCCTAGCTTCTACCTTGTAAACACAAGTTTCAAAGAATGTTATTTTTCTCTCGACTTAGCAGCGCACAATTTGTACATTGCAAAACTCGAACAATTTATTGTTCAAATTCAAAATGAGTTGGGTTTAAACCATAAGAAATAATCCTTCCAGATCAAAATATGGTTTATAAATTGACAAACATAAACTAAAAAGTAAAGACTACATCACCCCACCCCCCAAAAAAATGCACACAGACCACCTCCACCATCAAAATCTAAGAATCAAGTAAACTCAACAACATTACAAGCAATCTTACAAGTACTTGTTAAATATGATAACAGGGTCACAAGTAATGTGAAAATAACATTGACACGCTGAGTAGTAATTGAAAACTTGTGGAAAAGAAGCAAGTACACATATACGCACTCACGTCTCGATACACTTTCACTTGAGTGTCTAACATAATGAACCAAAAGACCAATTGAAATTATTAGGCATCTTTTTGCCTTAGTACAATTGTTTCTAATTATTACGGATATCTCCAAAAGTGTGATATGCAGCTAGTTTTTTTGGTATGTTTAACCTTGTTTCGAATATAAAATGCTTCTTCTAACCAACGCTTAGCCAATGATTTGTTAAGTCATAGTGAACAAATCCCTGTACACACATAACAAACCTGGATAATATAGATTAACCATGCCCAAATCTCTTCATGCAGGTTCAAATCCACATCATCATTACATCATCGACATCTAAAATTCCCTAAATGCATGCACAAATACACACCCAAATCAACAACAAACCTCCACATTTGTGAACTTATCACAAAATAAAGAACAATCATGACCATAACAAAAAGCCTAGAAATCGCACAGTACAGAACACAACATATGAAGTGTTAGGGGTTTTCACCTTGGTCGGAGAAATCGTACTCGCTGTCATCATCGGCTTCTTGCGTAGCGACGTCTTTTGATATCTTCTTTTCTATTCTCAGCTCGCCCAAGCCTACACACAGGGAAATACTCATCTAAAATTCAGCAGAGAGAGAGCGAAAGATAAAGGCAAGCAGATAGAGGGAGTAGAGAAGCGAGCATATAGATTCACCTCTTTCAAATGTTGCAATTGACTCCTCAAATCTTCTTGATCGAATTAGGGTTTGAAGAAACTTGGATTGGTCCCAAGAGATCAAAGAATGGACAACGAACTCAACTCTCACCCTCACACTCACATCCCCAAATGGTTTTTCAAGAAGACAACTTGAACTTACAGGGAGGAGGAGAATTGCAGAAGGAGAAATGACAAGGATGTTGGTGTAGAAAATTGCAGCAGAGGGAGAGATGACAAGAATGTTGATGCAGAGAAAGGTGAGTTGTGTTTTTTAGGTTTGTATGTTTGAGGGAAAAGAGAATCGCGCGATGTCAATATTTGGGTTAGCGCCTTCAACGTTTTAAAATCCCGCCCAATTTTTATCGCGTTTTATGATTTCAATACTAACTAAAAGTTGGTTTTTATAGCAAAGATGTAAAAAATGCTATTATCAAATGCTATAAAAAAGGAGTTTTGTTGTAGTGAATCGTGAGAATTAAAGTGTCACGATTATGTCAATCAAGTTACCTTGAAAATCATAGTTTGAACTAACCATGTCGTCGCAAGAAATTTCCAAAGAGCAATTTTGGGAAAAATTGTTGCCAGTTCTCATGGTTGTCTCAAACTTTGAGAATTCAAGTTTCATAATTAGGCCACGCGTAAAATTTTCAGATTCACGGTTAGGCCAACCACGTGATGCTGAAAACCACAGTTTGAAATGTGTGGATGCAAAAAGTTATTTGAGAGCAAACTATTTGAAGAGTTGTTAAAATCATAGTTTGATCCAACTGTATGAATTGGAAACAAAATTTTATTTGGATTCTATTGATGGTTGTCATTAAACGCTCTTAAAGAATTCGGGAATACACCGTATCCACCTCAATCAGTCAAACAGATTCCATCACTACTACCAAAACTTTTAATGGAAAGTTGAGGGAAGAGAGAGATCAATGGTTTAGTAGAGAGTATCTTCCATCATTTTAGATGTTATGCTTATGCTTATTTCGATGTTATGTACATTGCCTATAAAATTACTCTCATAAAGGTTATACTTTAGAAAGTTAGTCTTTGTTATTTAAGTGATTGAATGTTGACTTTCATCATTTTAGATGATACTTTTTCTGCAACTCCTTGTAGTATTGCTATGAATGTTTTCATTCAAATTTTACCCGTTCAAAACTAGGAACTACACCAAACCTTGAAAGGGAGTGACACGTGTGCTTGAGGATGTTTGATTCCTCACATATAAAAAAGGAATTCCCATTGGTAGTCGATGTTCATCACTGCCCCGACCCTGGGGATATTTGTGAGTTTTATTCCGGTTGAAGGCCGCGATTAGGGGTGGGCACGGGACGGGATGGGATGAGATCGGCCCATCCCTATCCCATCCCCTTCATACGGGATCGGGACGGGACGGGACGGGATCATCGTGTTGCCTGTGACTGCTGCGTAGATTATCATCATATAAGAGTGTGAAAAATAAATTTCTTATAATTAGATATAGATGTGACATGCCCACTAAGAATATTGTGTCGCTGTGATGACCTCCCAACTGATTTTACAATTTCATTACTGTGAGAAACAAAATTCATGGTTCCTTGACAAAATGACATTTCATCTTTTATTAGGGAAGAAATATAAACCTATTGGTGATGCTTAACATATTCATAATGGTTTACCATCAATATATATATTGTAATTATAAAAAAAATATCTTTACAACCCGGGGCATCTCAAATTCTTGGCTCCGCCCCTGAATGTTCCCTTCTAAATATGTATTACTTAGTTAATTTTTATTTTTCATCTTCACCTGGGTATTATCAATATTTGTAAGTTAAATAATTGGAGCCACTTTTATTGAGAATCCAAGCAACAATTATCTTTCTCTTGCTTAATGAATATTTATTTCTTGAAGTAACATTTCTGTTACCACTGCAAACACCATGAGTTTCTGTCAGTCATCTGTAAGTTTATATGAATAAAAATAAATAAATAAATAAAAATATTAATAATAAATATTAAAAAATTAGCTCGGGACGGGACGGGATTGAAAATCTTCATCCCATCCCATTCTAGATCGGGACGGGACGGGATCGGGATGAAATTATTCAATCCCATTATGACCCGAAAAAATCGGGACGGGACGGGACGTGATCGGGATTGCGGGATGGGATGCCCACTCCTAGATGCGATTAGTCATCTGTGGCGAATTGTATTTTATAGAGGTGACACCCAGCTTTAAAACATACATTCCCATAGTGGTATCGATGTGCGTATGGAGATATGTCAGGGTGAAACATGTTCAACACGGCGGACTAAGGTGATTGTGGGAAAAGTAATTGTTAGGCTCACTCTGCATTTTAATATTACTAGCTATTAGATTTAAATTGTCGTAAGTAACAATTTGTGCTTGTAGGGAGGTAGGCCAACTAATTGTTTATTTTAGTTTCTCTATAAGAAATAGGCGCCCCACCTCCGCAAGACAACCCGCAGGTTATTTAGTTTCTCTAGTAAGAGAGGGGAAATAATTAATTAAAAGAGGTGTGGTAGTTTTTAAGTGATATAATTTCAGGTGATTAAATTTTCAGAAGTCAAAGTTTTATCATATCATTTATTTTTTATATTCCATTTTTCCTCCACAATGACATTTTGTCACTCATAAGTAAATCCACCCATTATTTTGGGGAAGCATGGCATTTGACACATTGCCAAATCATAAACAATCTCATCAGGATATCCTCCCATTGTTTTGGGGCAACCTATATTTTTCATATATAACCTTTCTGTAACAAACGCGGGATCAAAGTCCATTCAATATAGGAAATTTAGATTCGCTAACAAGTCAATTAGCATAAGAATACAATTATTCAAATTGATCTCATCAAAATATAAGTTTTCACAAATTAATCCCTCAAACATAATTCAATCAGAGTTTCCTTCGTAAGCAAATACTTAGAATGAGGTAGATCCAAATTCGACAAAGTAAATGCAAAAGTATCTCAAGAACATGCATGATCGAAACACATCCAAACCCAAATAAAATTCGCAAATAACACCAACTGAAGTTATGTTCTACCCTTTCCCAAACAAAGACATATACATAAATAACCATTGAATGATCACTTGTGAACAAATTCGCCTCCTTATTTCAAGCACAATATGATATACCACTAGACAAGAGGCAAATATACAATTATTATTATTATTATTGTTATTTTTAATATACAATACTGACTACTAACAATAAACATGAAAGTAAAACTATAGACAATCATCCAAGACAATCAATTAGAGTATTTTACGCTTCAGTAAGTATTTATCCTCAGTAAGTGAAAGCTCGACAATTAAACAATTTGCATTTGGGCTAGTGCTAGTCCCATGCCTCAATTGAGTGATATTGCATTGTCCACTTACAAACAATATGTTCCTTCCCCATACTCAACCGGAAACATCCTAGTTGCAGTCCGTAACACTGTCCCAAGGAAATCAAGAATTTGAGGCCTTTTTGTTGGCAAGGACGATCATCAGATTCCCTATAAGGAGCTAGTAGCCATGGCAAACCAAGTGTCATAGCATCATGAATAGGGAGTTTTTCCATAATCAGATACACTATTTCTTTAGCGGAGTTGGCTCATTGTTTCTGATACCAAACTCAATCTCACTGCCTACCTTTAGGACAAAACTCTTTGATGTAAAAGAGGAGAGATAACTTTTTTCTTTCACATGTTTTGATTTCTAAACTCTCCAATCAAATTCTATTTTATACTTCCTCTTTTTTAACTAGGAAAATAGGAAAGGGATGTCTTTTACTTTTTGGATTCTTCACTATAGAGGGAAACCATTTATTTTACATATTTTACTGAGATTCCTAATCAAAAGCCCTATTAATGTTTTGAGTTTTAATCTCTCTAACTTTTACTTAGGTTTTGGCAACTAGCCTAGGAATACTAGGTTACAAATGTGTGTTATATAATAGTGCTCTTTAGACTTTTATCTCACAAGATTACATTATTTGGGTTTTAAAGTTCAAATTTATTTGATTGTAGTAAAAATTATCATGTGCTCCATTATGTCATGACTTGGTTAGTTTAACTCGTGTACAAATAATAAATCAGTTTTTCATGTTATCATTATGTTTTATTCATTACACTTTCCCATAATTCAAAGAAAGTTTACTATATATTGGAATTTTTATTAAAAATATAAAAAATAATAAGACTCAATTGTCCGAAGAAGTACTCTAAATTTCCAATAAAAAAAATGTTCCAATTCATAATTTGTGCTCATAATAACATCAAGAAACATTACTTGGTATAATTCGAAACTTTACCATATAATTAAGATTTGAGAAAAAGTTGATAATTTACTCAACATATATCAAACACGATAAGTAATTAACATAGGAATTTGGAGGTGATAGCATATATTTAATTAAATATAGAACCTACAAATTTGCTTTAAAAATTACCAAATCGGAACCCCTCTAGTTGAAAAATTGTCCTGGGAGGAGGAAATATTTGAGTAGTTCAAGCCTTCAAATCAAAATATATTTTCTTCTACATTCTGAAAAATTAGTTGCAAAAACTGAAAAGGAGTTGCGGCAAACACCCACGAAGAATGAAACTCCACCCATGTTTTAAAATTACACCCATTTTGGCCCATAAAAATCTAGCTTGAAAATCTTGAAACAATTTTCCAATACCAAGATCTTGAACATGTCATTCAAAGACTTTATGAGGCCGGATTTACTGGATCATATGAACCATCGCTTGAGGTAAACAAAGACATAGTTGCACAAGGACCATCAAATCCTTCCACCACATCAGCCACTACAAAACACCTTAGCACACAAAATTTACTTTGTTAAGTAAATAAGATCCCTATACCTTTCATATGGAGAAGGTTGGGTACGTACATTCGCTCCATGAGTCATCCTTACTAGTAATTTTCATAACAAAAAATTTAATTACTAACATGGGTACACTAGGGGCACTGCCACAATTTCTTTAAAATTTTTAAATTGGTTTTCAAGGAAATTTTTTGGTAATTTTCATTTTGAAAATTTCATTCTGGAAGATCATTATAATTTGACATTGTTTGCATGAAGGGCATCATTAAATTATGGCTAGATTAAACATGTAGACAAAGGATGATAAATTGGTTTGGCCAACTAAATCGAAATCCCGTAATAACCCTAAGTAGCGACTTGGAGCCTTTGGATGAAATGGATTTGATTTAATAAGAAAATAATTGGGTGATATGAGGTCATTCAAAAAATATAATGGTGGATTGATTGCAATTATCATACAAAATTCATAAATCAAAAAAAATGGAGATGACAAATTTCTCTTTTCATGGAGCCTAAAGTATTTAAGACTGAAGTCTAGATGTCAAGCTTGATATTCTAAAAGGAGAAGAGTGGTTGTTGTTCAAATTTGTTCCTTTCGAAAATAATTATAGTAGGGGCTCAATGATACTTTAATAGGTCTTGAGAAGGCAATTACACATGCAATGATAAATTAAAATTTTGAGGAAGGGCAACTAAAATTTTGATGAGGGGCAATCAGTTAAGAGTGAATGGAAGCCATAAAATGTGATTTCACGAAATATTTCTTATTATGGATTACCAAAATATCTTTCGAAATCCAAAATATTTATTTTTTTCTTAGAGGAATTTTCTTTGGAAAAATAAATATTTCAATCTTCGTATATTTAAACTGCTATAATGTTATTTTATTATCAAAAGTTTATAATGTAAGTGATTCTATGTAATAGTAGTATGTATGACAATGTGAGTCATGTGAGACTTTTATGCAATATTAAGAGTTTAAAATGCTAACTTATATTTTTAAATTCTAAATTAAAACTAAAATTCTTATTTTTTTCCTCTACAAAACAAATATTTCTTAAAATCAGGGGACAAAAATTAATTCAAAAAACGAAATCACAATCCTTGGTGGAGACCCACTTTAGCCTAACGGTGATGGAATCAACTCTGCCCTTGCTAATGTTCCTTCCAACCGTTTAAACCCCCTTGGGATTAGTCGTGTAGCTCATTGTCATGAATCAACCAACTCTCCCAAAAACCCGAGCTATCCAAGAAGGAAAGGTTAATGACTATGATCGTGACATTGCCCCATGCTTCAACAATTTAGCTTATGCTAAATTATTTTAATCCAGCCTATAGTTCGCCTCTGTCGGGAATTGAACCTTGGATGTGAGTTTTGGATCTGATACCAATTGTCATGAACCAACCAACACTCTCAAAAGCCCAAGCTGTCTAGAAAGGGAAAGTTCATAAATAGGATCGTGACACTCATTCCATCCATCCCTTCCTCCTTAAAGAGAACTATGTGTATTTCCATTTTTTTGACGTAGTTAGATTGAAAAATAAAAGAAATAGATCCCAACTACAGGTTGAAAATAAAAGCAATGAGTTTCCTAGGAGAATTGTTGAATTTCTAGGAATAGGAGAATTATTGTTGAATTAGATAGGGTTTGAATTCGCTTATAACTTGGAACGAAACCAAATTTAGATTAAAAAGTGGTGTTGGTGGATTTCTCTTGTTCAATTAAAATTTGAGTAAGAGTTGATAATTTACTCCACATATAAAAAAACACGTGAAATAGTTAGGACATGAATTTAAAGGTGATAGTACAAATTTGGTTCAGTAAAGAACTTATTTGCTTTATATACCAAATTGAATGACTGGCCTAACATGACCAACCTAATATAAATCAAACTCAAGCGCGCTGGAGAGGGAAAATGAGTAATCTCTGAAGCACATCCTCCGGGACCCATCTTACTGCACTCTCTAGTGGCAAGTGCGTGCGGGAGCTCACCGCACCTCAACAAACTTGCCACATGCAATAACGTCCTCAATGTTTGTAGGTGTGAGCAAGCTCCTAAACATCGACACAATAGGCATTACAGCGGGGTAAAGACACTTACACCAAAATCAACATGCATGTTTTACGAGTCTATACAAAATCTAATGTAACTGACCAGTTAAATCAGCTAGGCAATTCTCATAAATCCACGACTACACTAGGGTCCAACATGACTCAGTTCACAACAATAAAGTCCCTCGAGTCGAACTATCATACACCCTCAAGACTCAACAATCTATGGTAAAACACACGAACTGATGACATAGACCATATCAACTAATTTTTTCTGAGTCAATACAATTTTGCAATTAAAAATCAGGTCATTAAACCAAGACAATAACCCGACCGTGTCATACCAAGCACACTCGAAAACACAACATATAATGACATTATACCAAAGCATGACCACATTTATATTCAACCACTATTCCATTTCATTCATGTATATCATCATTTCAAGAAACTCAATGCATGGATTCATTCACATAGGAACCAAAACAGCAATCGAAACCCCCAAAACCTTATGAGTGTCAAATCCTGAATTTGTATTCAATCCTACACAAGCATCGAAACAATGTAACAATTCAATTCCAAATTTTAAAATAAATATTTCTCAAAGTAAACCATATAATTACACTCACCTAAGCGGAATGGGTTTTCGAAACCCAAATCCTACTGACCGAAGCTTCCAACTTGCGAAACAGCGAATGTGGAACTAAGGAAACTTCCCAAACTGCAAAGATGGACCCAACAGTGAGCAAACTTGCAGAAAACTGAAAAAATGAAGAAGTAACAGTCGGCGTGTGATTGAAAATTTTCTTACCGGCAAATTAAAATTGACGAAGCCCAAAATTTGGTGAAAACTCATCGAAAACCACCCTACTCCCGTCTGATCGTCTCGGAACAACACAACAGACCGAAAATAGGTCCAAGAACAACTGGAATCGCGATTATGTTTCTGTGATGTCGAGTTTTCTTGGCTTTCTTGAGATTTCTAGTCCTGACACTAGTTCTGTCGAGGTTGTGTGTGAGTTTTTTGATGTCTTTCGAGAGATTCCTGGTATCCCTCTTCTCCGAGAGGTAGAGTTTTGGATTGACCTGGTTCTTGGTACTGCACCTATATCTAAATCAGTATACGGGCTTGCACCTAAGCAATTAGAAGAGATGAAAATATAACTTGATGATTTGCTTAGTAAGAGGTTTATTTGGCCGAGCAATTCACCTTGGGGAGCTCCAGCTATATTTGTGTCTAAGAAGGATGGATCATTGAGGATGTGCATATATTATCGTGATATGAATAAAGTGACCATCAAGAATAAATATCCATTGTCTCGAATTGATGATCTATTGGATCAGTTGAGGGGAGCCGTAGTGTTTTCACAGTTGGATTTGCAGTCTGGGTATCACCAGATGATAGTTGAGGAACACTCCGTTCCAATTAAAACTTTTCAGACTCGTTACAGCTTGTATGAGTTTCTAGTCATGCCATTTGGATTGACGAATGCAACAACTTTTTTCATGGATTTGATAAATAGATTGTTAGTCTATAGGACACGACGAGTAGTGTGAGACTTTTTATGTATTATTTAAGAAATTAAAATTCATAACTTATATTGTTAAATTCAAAATTACAACCACATTTTTTTTACGTTTTTTTATACAAAATGAAATATTTCACGAAATATTTCTTAAAACCAGGGGACCAAAATGAACTCAAAAAACGAAATCAAAATCCTTGACTCCACCTATATTTTCAACTTGCACCCACCTAAGCCCATCAAAATCTAGCTTGAGAACCTCAAAACCATTTTCTACTTCCAAAATCTTGAACAACTTGCACCCACTAGAGCATTAATTCCAACACAACAGAGAAGCACTTAGAATGGGACTATTCTTTGATAGAAGCAACAACTCCATCGCTCTACAACTCAAGTTCCTCGATTCAATTCTCCAAGCTATGATGCACACGTACAACCACCTTATTAAAGTATACAAAATCATCTTATTTATTTCTCTTAAATCCTAAGCCATTGGAAAGATAATGATAATTTATTTTTGTTGTTGTGATGGACTTTTGATTAATGATGTGATTTTCTTTTATAATGGAGTTGAGTATTGTGTGGCAAGAGTCTATTTATTAAGTACGTAAGGTTGAAGTAAATAGAGTGAACTTTTTTTGTAGAGAAGTTGCGATAAGGGTGAAGTAAAAATTGAAGCTTTTGATACCTAACTCAACAATAATATGAGTTGAAGAGTAGTGAATTTTCTCTTTCTATTCATTCATCCCTTTGTTCTTCTTCACTAGTAGATGAAGATGTCGGGTTGGTGGTTTTAGATTTAAGAGAAATAAAGAAGATGAGTTTGTATACATTAATTAGGTGGTTGTACATGTGCATCATAGCTTAGAGAATCGAATCGAGGAACTTGAATTGGAGAGCGACGGAGTTGTTGCTTCTATCAAAGAAACGCCCCATTCTAAATGCTTCATTCCTCTATAAAATAGTGGATTGTATTGCCAACCATCATCACTCAAATTTCTTCTCTCTTTACCTATTCTTCTTTTATTGAAACAAACATAAACATGGCCAACCAAAATGAGCTCTCCTTTCTTTTTGCCAAGCCTTTGCAAGCAAACAGAGATTTTACGCAGAATGAGCTAAGATTGTTTGTTCAATCCATGGAAAGGCTCTGGTGTTTCTAGGAGCTCATACCAGCTGCAGCAGAGTTTAAGCACAATGTGTGGTTTTCCGATGTCAAAACCATGGTGAATGGCAAAGTGTGAAACCTCTTGATGATTCTGGAAATAATGACAACGTCAACACATGTTTTTTCATTGTCAAAGGTTGGAAGCCCGTTTTCAAGCATTTAGCCCTTAACCATGATTCAAGCAAAGGAGTGATTGTGAGGTACATGTGGGATCAAAACAATCTCCTGTGGTTGAATTTTACGGAATCCACTATAACAGATGCAGAACACTTCAAGAACATGGCCGAGGCACATCGTCTAAATTTGTGGGGTGAGCATGAAGAACAACTAGCTTCGCCTCAGCCGTAGCCGCTGCAGCTAGCAACACCAGCAGATAACAACGACCAAGGCCAAGCTGATGGAAATTAATGGTTGTTGGGCCAAGTTTTTGGTATTGTTATGCTATTGTTTCTATGGCTTGATGTTCTTGTTTTTCTAGGAACTCTGTGCTTTGTTGTTCTTGTTTTCTAGGAACTCTTAGCTAAGTAACCAGTATGTACTACTCTGTAGGTTGCACCAACCAACTAATTAAGTATTTCAGTTAAGAGAGTCCTGTCAAAATATAACCCACATCATCAACACAATACTGTAAAAAAATGGCAGTAGCTTATGCATATTTCTTTAATCATTTTTTGAACGCTAACAAAATATTGAAGATCTTAAAGCCAGGGTAATGATAATGTTTGTGAATTTCTATTTGCAGAGCTACGAGACCAGGTTTAATAAGCAAAACTAGTCAGATCATTAAAAGAAAGCTTTGCTCACTACACCATAAATGACAATTTGTAACACACTAGTTTTTGTTTCTAAAATTTTTTGTAACACCACAAAATCTTGCAAATAATGTCATTACAAATATTAGTAACACCTCGACGTGTTACAATCTTCAATTTTCGTAACAGTTGTCCAAGGTTGCTAATGGCACTGTAGCATGTTACAATGTTCAAATATTAGCAATACCTCGACGTGTTACAAATGTACCTTTTACAAAAATCAATATGCAAAAATTTATTTAATTTTTAATTAAATAAATAAAAATGTATCAACAAATAAATGACATCCAATGAGATTATAAAATCCAAATATTCAAATACCAATGTTAATACCCAAATTAAAATAATTTTGCATCCATTGCAAAATGAAATAATTGAAATCAATTACAACATCGTTTCTCATATTACAAATATCAAGTACATCATTAGTATTCTAACACTAAGAAAACTAAAAAATGTTTCAAGCTCTCTCGATAATTGGACATCATTCCCTGCATCACTGCCCCAACGTATCCCTACAATGCACCATTCATCATATTAGTACATAGGAATATGAAAAGTCATATAATGAAAATCATATCAGGAGTTTCAACTGAATTCGTCATATACTGGAAATGGAGCCATCAAGGAGTTTCAGTGTTCAACTTCTTAGGCTTATGATCAATGTTTACAAAATGAAGCATACAAATAAAGGAGGCCTCCACACAGAACTTGCTGAGCTTGACCATTAACAAAACTTAAGTGAATCCTCTTAACAATGCTAACCCCCATCACATAACAAAAAGAACTTAGCTCCTTGATTTTTTTTCTTTTTTTTTTCTTTGCATATTCAAGTTCCAAATTAGCAACCTTTTTTTTTCCCGTGCTCTTCTCCCATAATACATTGTATAGGCCACAAAAAAAAATATTCCACTTGAAACACTGCAACAAAATAATCATATTAACCAATAGACAATACAAAGTAAGGTTCTTAAATAGAGCGAGGTTCAGGTTTTTTCACATTTATATTGAATGTAAAACTGATACCCTCCTTATCTTAGAGACGTTCTTAGAGCTTTAGAGGCTAATCAGATAATTTGATAGTTACAAATATACCTTCCCGTATAAATTTTTTTGCCCAAGAACGTTGTGGAACAAAAGATTATGTTGATCAAAGACAATGGGGTTAACATGGCTAGGAAAACTGGTCCCCTTTTCTCAATGCACCAAGCTCGTAAGTAGAATGCAACACTTAGGGTGTGTTTGGTTGCATGGAATCCTATGCCATGGGAATCCATGAGGGGACCACTACATTTTAGGCTAAATTGATATATCACTCCACATTTACCATTTGACCACCATTTGATTTTGTGATCAATGGTGGGAATGGAAGTCCCATGAACATGAGAATCTCACTCCTTGGCCCCCCAAGGCATGTGATTCCCATGTTCATGGGACTTTCATTCCCACCATTGATCACAAAACCAAATGGTGAATGTGAAGTGATATATCAATTTAACCTAAAATGTAGTGGTCCCCTCATGAATTCCCATAGCATAGGATTCCGTGCAACCAAACACACCCTTAGTTACAACAATTCCTTGAGAAACCACATAACCACCTTAGTAATTTTGTTAATTTCATATTAAAAAATTAATATTTCAAATTCAATTACGCAATAGGCCACTGCAACAAGTCTAACGTCAAAATGCAATTTCCATGTATTGATTTTCTTGTTTCAAATAAATTTTTCAAAAATTTACCTGTTTCATATCAAATTGTACATATTCATGAATAACTTGCTTCCAATTCTGGTTATTTTATATCTATGTTAGAAAATACCTACCTACAAACAAGCCATAAAACCCCATAACATATGAAGTGAGCATAAGGAAGCAACTTTTTATCCAAGTAGAGCTTGAACTAGAATGGACTGGACCTTGTTCATTGTGATGTCCTAATGGGTGATGATGAATGGGCTTCCAGTGGGGGTCCTTATAGAGTGCAAGAGTAGTAGCACCAGCGAAACTAGAACAATACCCACTATCTTAGAAAACCCTGCAGGGGTCCTCAGTTTAACATTTTCCATCCTGCGATTTAAAATACAAAAAAAAAAAAAAAAAAAAAATTGTAGCTGAAAATGCAAAAAAGGTGCCCTTAATAGCAATGTGTCCCCCGCTATGTACACCCAGATTAGGTTTTACTTCAAAAGTTTAATTCTTAATGCAATAATACAATTTACTTTCTAATTACTTAAGAAAAGGTCCAAGCAAGTTCTCGAAGTGTCAAAAATGAAAGCGATAATAGTAAGAAAGTGATATTAGTAAGGTTACTTAGCAGTTAGCACCTGACACTTAATTGTAAACAAAGTTCAAAGTCATGGATGATTATGCGCGGTTTCAAACGTGCTTCGAGCATCTTTTTAAATAAACAAGTGCAATCCCATACAGATTCAAGCTTGCAGCAATCCTGAAAACCCAAAAGCTCAATCCTTTATTACTCTACATCATATCAAACACAAATTATCTGAACCATAACAAAATCTGGATAAATAGACTTTACAAATCTGCAAACTTTGGATCTAGCAACCGTAAATTCACAGCAATATCATATCAAACATTATCATAAGAAGTAGAATGCAACGTACCAATTGACGTAAGTCATAAAGTCCTCTCCATTTAGCTCTTGAGGAAAGAGTTCAAAGAAAAGGGTTGTGGCCGATTCTGTACATTAAAAAATTTTAAGTACACTATAAATTCACAATTTAGGCCATTTATGAATATATCCAGTAGAGTAACAGCATGACAGTGCAATACAAATAAAGGAAAATGGAAACCCCTAGGAACTTAGGGTGTGTTTGGTTGCATGGAATCCTATGCCATGGGAATCCATGAGGGAACCACTACATTTTAAGCTAAATTGATATATCACTCCACATCCACCATTTGGTTTTGTGATCAATGCTGGGAATGAAAGTCCCATGAACATGGGAATCACATGCCTTGGGGGGCCAAGGAGTGGGATTCCCATGTTCATGGGACTTCCATTCCCACCATTGATCACAAAATCAAATGGTGGTCAAATGGTAAATGTGGAGTGATATATCAATTTAGCCTAAAATGTAGTGGTCCCCTCATGGATTCTCATGGCATAGGATTCCATGCAACCAAACACACCCTTAGATCCATTCCCATTTGGCTCACTTGACAAACAAGTACAAAAGCCATGTTCAGGGTGGAGAAGTGTTGGGATAATCTTAGGGGTAACCACATTCAAAAGTGGGCAGAAAGTGAAGGAAGCAAAAGTTGAAACAAAGAATTAAGACTGATGGTATGCTAACTCTCTTGATAAACTAATGGTAGCATCCCACAGAAAAGCTTGCGGACATATCAAGAGAAGTTACTAGGATTCAGAATCACATATTACCTTCCCTTGCTCTTGTTGCAATCGTTGTACGACTACAATTGTCTGTTGTACTAGCCTTTCCATTGCTAAATAACTAGGCAGGTTATAATGGGCAGACGATCATCATGGGAAGGAGTTAGCAAAAAAAAAAAAAAATTAAATACACTAGTGCAATCTAATTGTTCAACAACATGGAAAAGGAAGAGCTAAATCAAAATAAACTGGGCGGTAAAGAGAAACCAAGAATGGTTCGATTTAAATCATCCACAATATTTTTTTGGGATAAATTAAAAAATATTAATGTTGCTAATTAGCCATTTTGGTGTAGTGGCTACAATCAGGTTCAAGATTTCATGGGAAGCTGGCAATTATTCACCATGTTTCTCATTCCATCCTCCCTTCCTCCTACGGCCTCCATGAAGAGAACCTATCAGACTGAATGTGGCCTAATAATTAGTTTTCTTATTAAAATTGACAAATAAAAAGGAATAAAATACCAACTAATATTCCTAAGTTTTCTATTTATTATCGTCCTCTCCTATCCAACTTCTACCTTAAACAATGTAGTAGTAGTCAGAAAACAACTTGGAAACTTTTAACTCATGGAAACACAGTAGTCCCCTGGCCTTAAACTGTTCTTCAGAGCAGGCCGACAAAGGAGGGTATGGATGGTCTTTTCAGTTTGAAGGATGTTTTTTCCGTTGATAGAGGGGTTTCCATTTGGCATATATTTGTTATTGTTGAACAAATTAGTTGTATCACCTCCAAGTTGAAGCTCGGTCTTGACTCAGTGAACAACAATCAGAATATATAAACATGAATTGAGAGTTTCATCGACAAGTAGATGAAGTGCTAAATGTTATTCCAAATAATATGTTTCTATTACATTGTTGCTTTTTTTCAGATGATCAAATACATATACATGTAACCATGTAAGCTCTTGATCAAATACATATATGCAAGGTCTAATATGTTTATTTAGTATGGACTAACCCATTATTAGTACAGTAGTTTGTTTAGTCACGCTGACAAGTGTTACATTTCGCTGGTTTAAGCCTCATAGGTGCAGGTACCGACAGCTGCAACACAAGTACATCAACCACATTACTTATAATTAGTAAATAGCAATACCTTCAATGTTCAATCCAAAACAGAAACGAAATAAATAAGAAAATCACAAAGAGAACACTAACAAGGATCAGAATGAATAATTAGTCCAGTGTCATTGAAGTTGCAGTTCCAGCCATTCTTGCCAGCCGCTTTGTAGTACAGATTCATTGCCACAGAAGCGTGCAATACTGCATTGTTTGGAACATAACACGCTCCGCCTTTTGGTTGGATAATGCTACCGTTAACACCGATCTGCTTGTAGCTATAATCAAGGTTGTTGAGTAGTATGTTCTGGTATGTGGACGGCATTGCAATGCACCATGTAGTTTCCGCTGCCTGCACCCCAATGCCGGCTATGAAACACATCAAATAAGCTCTGAAGACCAGAGGAAGAAAACCAAATGACTGTTTTGCCTCCGCAATTTTTTTTGGAAAACTTAACAATTGAAAAAAATTAGAGACATCCAAGAAACAAAGATGGAGAGGGTAGGGATGAGGCATGGGGTTAAATAGAGTAGAGTCCATTCAAGAAAACTTGAGGATTAAGAGATGCAAGTAGTGGAGAATATGCTATAAATGATGGTAATATCATTCTTTGACTGTAGCCCTAGCGATTGTTGGGTTGTTATACAAAATGCATGGGCATTGTTTTCCCAAAGAAAAATTGCGTCTTTGAGAAGGTTAATGGAGATGGTTAACATCCTATATTAGTATAATAGCATAGAGAACCTTTGTATGTTTAGAAATAGCTTGGAGAATACATATAGAAATGAGGAATGGCAGTTTCAAGGTTTGAAATTGTGGGTGGGTCTTCCTCCCATTATATAGCCAAGCACAAAGCCATTGTTGTCAACATTGATACTCTTTTGGTTAATAGGACTAATCCCACAATGCATGATCAGGAATTGAAAATCAGGAACATGTAACATATGTACGTTTTCTTAGCGATGTTTTCATAAGGCCAAGGTAGATGTGATTGTTTGTCATCCAATTAGATCATCAGACACATATCTCGAAGACCTCAGACGTTAGACGCATGCATTCTTACATGAGGCTATCCTTATAGAATCTCCACTCTCCCTTTCTCCCTCTGGTTTGTTGATTATTTGCTCGATGTACTACTGAAAGATGAACTTTTTTTAGTTTGGAACTCGACTTCTTATCAAAGAAAATGAGAGGGCTTCGACTCTACTACACTTATTAAGAGACGGGTCTCTCGTTTCTGACAATTCTTACTAAGTAGATCTCCTAATGGATGTTTTGTGTATGCTATTGATATTGTAATTCATCAATCTCAATTACAGTTTGTTCTGGTTGAGCTAGAGAAGATACAAATAGAAACTCATAATAGAGAAAGAGACATACATTGTGATTCAAGTATTGTGAATATTGTTCTTTGATTGGGCATAAGGTCTCCCATTGTAGGAAGAAACTCGGCGTGAGCCAGAGAAAACAAAAAGAAGAGGAAATGATCGAAAGAAGGTAGTTGCTCAGATTAAGCAGGTATACAAACTTGTCACTAAGGAGACAAATATGCGAGATAAAGATGATGGTACTAGTGGTGCTAAAAACTGTAATGGTGAGATTATTTCTAGCCCGGTCAAGGAGACAGAGGTAGACGATGGCCTGTTGACAGGTAATGGTGCGACTGGACTGGAGATTAATATACTAGGCAGTCGAATGAATTGGTAAATTTGAATCAATTCAGTGTCTTGGCGGAGAAGGAAGGAGGCGAGCCAGGTTTGGATATTGTTATAGTCAGTCTTCCCAATGTTGGTAATGAAGATAGAAACAGTGGAAATGAGGATGGCAGTGATGGGTGCAATATTTTGGAGGTTACCAACCCTTGCAAGGAGGTCCCTTCTGGTGAGACTGAACCTCAGGTGGTAAAAGATGGTGTAACAGAGGGAGTTGCAAGGATGACTGAGGATGTGACAATCAGTAAAATTTCTCTATCTCAGGTTGAACATTTCTAAATGATGATAAATGAATACAACAAGGGATATGAAGTTTCTAATGACATGAAAGAAGCTATTGCGAGATATGGCAGGGATGTGGTGAAAGCAGATTACATATGGCTAAAGACTTTATTGGACTAGGACAATAATAGTGCAAAGAAATTATGTTGGATTGAGAAAATGATCAGGATTCAGAAGAACATGAGCCAGATGTTGTAAAATAATCCTCGAAACACGCCCGAACCTAATTGGTACTTGCAAGTAAAAGTAAGAGTCTAGCAATCAGTAACAGTAAATAGACAAGATATACGTGGTTCGGCAATGTGCCTACATCCACGGGACAATGACGAGATTCTTTATTATGAAAGAGTATTCTAAGAAGTACAAACTCTTGAGAACAGTTTCCAGTTCTCTCAACTCTCAATCTGAAAGTAATCCGTTATACTCACGGATTGTACCGTTCTTCCCTACACTTTCAATACAAAGAAAAATCAGCAGATTCGCTTCAGTTTTCTACCTTGGTAATACTCAAATCTTACCTTGAAAACTGTGATCAATGGCTGCGAATAAACTCCTATTTTCTGTCAATAAAAACAGCCCCAATATTCTGTTTTCTCTCAATAAAAAACAGCCCCAATACCCTGTTTTCTGCCTCAGAAAATACAAATGAATAATCCCTGGAATAGGCTGATATTTATAGCAATCATTGCTTCCTATTTTCAGTGACCTGAAAACCCATCTGTGTCCTTGTTTGAATACAAAAGAAAACCTGTACGCCTGATCTGTATCTGACTTCTGAATAAGAATAGAAATCCCTATAGAATAGGGATCCTATTTTTATACGATCTGTATTCTATCACATATATAACAATCCTATTCCATTTCAAACTGGATTGAAATTGTGAGCCACGAAATCCCACACCAGAACCTATTGGTGAAGATGCCGCAAGGGAATTGACTTCCAAAAAGTTTCCAAACGCTTGCACCAAAGATTTTAATTTTAGTCCTCGAAAACAAAAAGTAGAAAGGATGAATTATTTGTCTCCTTAACAAAGGAAAAGAAAAAATGTAATTTGACTTGGCCAATGGTATAAGATTCTGCTCGCTTTCCCAAAAAAAGAAAAAAAAAGAGATTTGCAGCAGTTGAAGATTTTTCAAGACATACACTATTCCATTCAGTAGCTTATGCATATCTCTCTTGTCATTTTCTAGACGCTAACATCACTTACATTATAACTTCTAACTTGAAGAACCGTTTTCCTTCAACCTACACAAAGAAGTTTAGTTTCCATTACCACAGTTAGATTTGCAAGGAAAATCATTCGCTAAGTATGTATGTAGTGGAGAAAAGCAGGTTCGAAAACAGCGGATTGTGTTCAACAACTTAGCAAGTTGAATCTTTAGCTGATCAAACCAAATTTGGGTGGGCTTCGAGTATCCAACCAGCCGTTCAAGTTGTGATCAATAAGGGTATACAAATAAAGAAAAATAAGTTATAAGAAGTTCTTGATGTTCAATGTGCAAGCAAATGAACCCCGCCGGCGGTAACATCGGCGTCTGATCATCCTTTAGAGCATATAATGGCAGGTCCTCAGCCCCAAACTCCGTACAGATTTCAGTAAGGCCCGATTCAGAAACCAACATGTTTTCGAAAAACTCAAGGGCGTTGGCTAAAGTTGTGTCATCAAAAAGGTTTTGTTGAGCAATCAAGAAGATGAACAATCTTTTCAATTAGAAGATGAACAGAGCAAAATCTCTAAAAACAAGAAAATAGAAGAGTTAGTCTCCGCACAAAGGATGACCTAAATAAAGATTGGGTTCCCTCCTATTCTCTATTGATCCGACGCATATTCAATTAATGAAGTGTGTGGTTCAAGCAACGATTCAAACTCAATCATCATGAGCGGCGTATTTTTTAAGAAATGACTTAGCGAACCGATGTGATGGTCTACTAACTCGGAGGGAGTAGTTGATGATACACCAAAATGGTCTCAACTCTGCGACATACACATGTCATGATAATCTCGAGGAAAGATAGGCCCTAGCATCTGCCCAACACTGATTCGGCCCGTGCATCTCTAAGCCCGCCCAATGCAGTCCGCCAAGCGAACCCAAATTCTTACAGCTTACTAGGCCCACGTGTCTCAGAACTATCTTAAATACTCGTAAGCTCTGTTTAGGCAAGTATCTTAAGGATCAGCTTCGAACAGGCAAGTACAGTAGCTCATTGCTTCCAACTAGGAAGTAAATTCCAGAGTATGTATTATATATGAAGACTTCTATCTATAGACTATTCTCAAAACGGGAACTATCTCCTGCGTATCTAGGAGCACATGGCTAATAGGGAAACTTCCCCCCACAGCACGACTCCTAATTAGAAAAGGATCCCCATGCAGATCTTCTTCCCTAAACTACGCAGTCGATGACCTGGTCAAACCAAGACTCCAACACTATAAATAAAACTTGAGGTTGGTAAGCTAAGGTACGCTACAAATTTCATGTTTACAACATTACAAATTCCTCAGATCCCTATTTGACTGTAGCATCGGAGTGCCATCAGCTCAGGTGTGATCCTTATGCAAGTTTGCAAGTCATGGTCAAAGCAGGAAGCAAAAAACGATTGCATCAATTTTCAAATAAAATTTCTGATAATTTTCATTTTGAAAATTCATTCACGGAGATCATTATAATTTAACATTGTTTGCATGAAAGGGTATAATTAAATTATGGCTAGATTAAGCATGCAGACAAAGAATGATAAATTGGTTTTGCCAACTAAATCAAATCTCGTAATAACCCTAAGTAGCTACTTGGAGGCTTTGGATTTAATGGGTGTGATCATTTAATAAGAAAATAATTGGGTGATATGAGGTCATTCAAAAAATATAATGTTGGGTCGCTGGCAATTGTCATATAAAATTCGAAAAGTGTAGATGACATCAACTTTCTCTTTTCATGGAGCCTAAAAATATTTAAGATTGAAGTTAGATGGCAAATTTGATATATTCTAAAAGGAGAGGAGTGGTTGTTGTTCAATTTTGTAGATGTTTTTTTAATAAGGGCTCAATGTACTTTAATAATTCTTGAGAGTGCAACAACGCAGGCAATGATAAATTAAAATTTTAAGGAAGGGCAACTAAAATTTTGAGGAGGGGCAATCACTTAAGAGTGTATCCATGTGATTTCATGAAATATTTTGAAATTTCACGAAATATTTCTTATCATGGATTACCGAAATATCTTTTGAAATTTGAAATATTTTTTTTCTCAGAGGAATTTTATTGGAAAAATAAATATTTCAATCTTCGTATATTTTAACCTGCCATAATGTTATTTTATTATCAATAATGTTATTTTATTATCAAAAGTTCTTAATGAAAGTGATTTTATGTAATATGTAGTATGTATGACAGTCAGTCATGTGAGAATTTTTATGTAATATTAAGAGTTTAAAAATGCATAATTTAATCTTTAAATTCTAAATTAAAACTGAAATTCTTACGTTTTTTTTCTCCACAAAGAAATATTTCTTAAAATCAGGTGACCAAAATTAATTAAAAAATGAAATCACAATCCTTGGTGGAGACCCCTTTAGCGTAACGGTGATGGAAGCAAATCTGAATGTTTGGAACATAACATGCTCCGCCTTTTGGGTGGATAATGCTACAGTTAACACCGATCTACTTGCAGCTATAATCAAGGTTGTTGAGCAGTATGTTCTGCTCTGTGGACGGCTTTGCAATGCACCATGTAGTTTTCGCTGCCTGCACTTCAATGTCAACTATGAAACATGCACATCAAATTAGCTCTGAAGACCAGAGGAAGAAAACCAAATGACTGTTTTGTCTCCACCATTTTTTTATTTTGGAAAACTTAACAATTGAAACAAAGAAGAGACATCCAAGAAACAAAGATGGAGAGGGTAGGGATGAGGCATGGGGTTAAATTAGAGTAGTGGAGAACATGCCATAAATGATGGTAATATCATTCTTTGACTGTATCACACTAGCGATTGTGGGTTGTTATACAAAATGCATGGGCATTGCTGTCGGAAAGAAAACTTGCTGTCTTTGAGAAGGTTTATGGAGATGGTTAATATCCTAAGTTAGTATAATAGCATAGAGAACCTTTATATGTACAGAAATAGCTTGGATAATACATACAGAATGGGAATGGCAGTTTCAAGGTTTGAAATGGTGGGCTGGTGGGTCTTCCTATTATTAGAATGCCCTAATTGCTCGTCTTATATAGCCAAGCACAAAGCCATTGTTGTCAACATTGGTACTCTTTTGGTTAATAGGACTAATCCCACAAAGCATCATGTGGAATCTGGAACATATAACATATGTACGTTTTCTTAGCGATGTTTCCATAAGGCCAAGGTAGACGTGATTGTTTGTCATCCAATTAGATAATCAGACACATATCTCAAAGACCTCAGATATTAGACACATGCATTGGATGTGATTGTTTTCACTTCAAGCTAGGGATGCCTCATGCCAATTTCGTTGTCTTCTTATTTCTGGCATGTTGCACAAGCCTTAAGCCGGCCCTGATTGGTGTCATCTTGTTTTTTTTTATCAGGGTTGCTGTGAAGATTGCAAGTATTTGAAAAAGTTGTGTAGATTTTTTATTTTTTATTTTTTATTTATGGTGTTCAACATATTGGTTTGATTTTGAGAAATGAAACTCGACTTCTTCTCAAAGAATATGAGAAGGCTTCGACTCTACTACACTTATTAATAGACGGGTCTCTCGTTTCTGACAATTCTTACTTATTAATGGACAGGCCTCTTTTAAAGGTTTTCAAGCTAGATTTCAATGGACCTGCAAGTTGAAGATCTGGGTGAACTTTCTACGATGTAAAGGAAATTACATTTATTACATTCTTGATGCTAGTGATAAACATTGTGACAATAACTTCGGTGTTTTTAATTTGAAGGATAGAACCACTCAGATAGTTCGTTTTTACCATGATAGTTTATGGAATAGAAGGCTTCCTACTTGGTATATGTTTGAAGCAAATTCTTGTACTCAATTCAAGTAGTCTTTTGCATATGAAGAATGATCTGATATTTTTTTTTTCACTTCAGTTGTTTGTTACAAGGAGAAAACTATTGATGATAATTTCAGTTTTATTTATACAATTCTTTGAGAGTTTAGCAAAGAAAAAAGCGATGACACTGTCTCATTCAATACGTCTTCATTTCTTAATTCATGAAGACAAACTAATTATAGGAGTGCTTAACTATGATTGCAAGATTGAAATAGTTATATGCTCATTTAGCCATTCAAGGTTCTAATCGTACCAACTTGAGTGATAGAGTACTACTCTCATTATCACAGATTGACACGTAAGTCGTAGTGCTTCCTTTCGTTATCCTGTTCAATAGATTCGGATTCAATACAACCACATATGCGCTAAGTTACTTTGCTGAAAACACATTAAAAACCTAGCGTTCAAAGCGCTCTCAGAATCCAGTAGTGCAACCTTGGTTGTTGTACAGGAAAAAAAAACAAACAAACAAGGCAAATGCTAATTTTTCATTATCATACACCAGTGCAACCAAAATTTTACTGGGAAAGGACATTGCAATTACAACCAACAATAATATAAAATTTTCCAAATGTCACACACAAGTGTTAGCTGATGTATTGAACCAAAGAACTTAAAACTCTTGTTGATTCAATGGAAACAAAGGAAGAATAGAAACATACCTTGATCCATAGCGATTTCCTTTTGATTGTCATAAGTTGGATCTTCCGATTGATTCAAGCGTATAACTTAGCGTTTCTGTTGAGAAGATATAGAAAACAAATACATAAAACAATTTCTTTTTACGCAACGCTCAATCGGGGACCAACCACATATTTATAATGCTCGTAAGTTATAACCCTATAAATTACGAGCTGTGAATTACCAATTCTACCCTTCATTGAATTAGAAATTACATCCTTATTTACACTATGTTATTTAATAATACGTTATAGTCCAACACCCCTATTAGATCACATATTAAATGGACTACACTTTAAGATAGCAATACACATTGTATTACATATGTGTGCCCATATTATTGGATTTTTCCAACAATCTCCGACTTGGGCCACATATGTTACCTTTATATGTGTATGACCTTATGAGCTCCAAAAATTTCTATCATAAGTAAAAGTATTCCTAAACAATATACTGATATAGCAGGATTACAACAATTTTCGTCACATTTAGCATAACTAAATCCATCAATAGTCACATATACCAATATAATCAAATGACATAGATCAAACATGGATGTAGAGCATGGAAATTACATGTAATGTGATCCAAACATGAAATTTTCAATTGGTCCAACTTTAATCTTTAATGAGATCAAACATATAATAAACAGACAATTGACTGAATACTTTATTTATGCAGAAAATACTAAATTACACCAATGTGTCTAAAAAATTTATCATAGAACAACAAAAACTCTCACTAAACCATGATATCCTCATGTGATATAACACCCATATGAGCGGTGTGCTCATGAAAGACCTTGGGTGGTAATCCCTTAGTAAGCAGATCCGCAATCATGGAGTTTGTCCCAATATGCTCTATGAAAATTTGTTTATTCTCCACTCTTTCTTTCACAACCAGGAACTTTATGTCAATATGATTTGACCTAGACGAGCTTCTATTGTTGTTGGCATATATAACCGCTGACTTATTGTTACAATATAACTTTAGTGGTCTTTCTATGTCATTCAAAATGTGCAGCCCAGTGGCAAAATAACGTAGCCATAATCCGTGGTTGGATGCCGCAAAACACGCCACATATTCTACTTCCATGGTGGAAGAAGCTATGAGTGTCTGCTCAGCACTTCTCCAGGAAATAACTCCTCCAGCTAACAGATAAATGTAGCCTGATGTAGATTTCCTACTATCTTGGCATCCAACAAAATCAGAATCAGAATACCCTATGATCTCCAATTGATCTAATCTCTTGTATGTGAGCATGTAATCCTTAGTTATCTGTAAATATCTCATAACCCGTTTAGCTGCTTTCCAGTGATCCATCCCACAGTTATCCATATATTTGCGAAACATTCCAACAATGAATGCTATGTCTGGACGTGTACATACCTGAGCATACATAAGACTCCCAACAACTAATGCATAGGGGATCTTTTGCATCTCTACAACTTCAAGTTTATTACTAGGGCACTGTTTAAGACTGAATTTGTCTCCTTTAGATATAGAGGTGTCTTCTGGTTTACAATCTTGCATGCCAAACCTTTTAAGCACTTTTTCTATATAGCCCTTTTGTGATAATCCAAGAATACCCCGGAAACGATCCCGGTATATCTGAATCCCTAAGACAAAAGAAGTTTCACCAAGATCTTTCATTTCAAATTTCTTTGATAGAAAATTCTTGGTTTCATGCAACATGTCTATATTATTAGTGGCAAACAATATGTCATCAGCATACAAAACCAAGAAAACATGCTTACTCCCACTGAACTTATGATACACACAATTATCAACAACATTTGTCTCAAAACCAAACGAGACAATTACTTGATGAAATTTGTAGTACCATTGACGGGAAGCTTGCTTGAGCCCATAGATGGATTTCTTTAGTCTGCAAACCATATTCTTGAAGTATCCAGACACAAAGTTTTCTGGTTGCACCATATAAATTGTTTAATCAATGTCGCCATTGAGAAACGCTGTTTTGACATCTATCTGATGTAACTCAAGGTCAAAGTGTGCAACAAGTGCCATGATTGTCTGAAATGAGTCTTTCTTTGACACCGGAGAGAAATTCTATTTATAGTCGATGCCTTCCTTTAGAGTGAAGCCTTTAGCTACAAGACGAGCCTTATATCTTTCCACGTTACCTTTTGAGTTCCTCTTGGTTTTGAATATCTATTTACAACCAATAGGCTTTGTATTTTCAGGTAACGAGACAAGATCCCAAATTTGATTGTCTTGCATAGACTTATACTCCTCATTCATAGCATCTATCCACTTTTGAGAGTTAGAATCCTGCATGGCTTGATGGAAATTGATTGGATCATTTTCCACCAATCCATCATTTTCCTCATGTTCTTGAAGAAAGACCATATAATCATCCGAAATAGCACTTATTTTGTCTCTCGTGGATCTCCTTAATGGCATTTGATCTTGAGGTTGTTGAGTTTGTTCTTTTGGAACATTTACTTCAATGTGAGCAGAGAGTTGTTCAACATTGTCCTGTTGAGGTTCAAGATCTGCTTCTTGATCAATGATAAGTATTGGAACATGTACATTGCCAAAAACAGTAGTAGGAGTCGAAATCGATTCCTCCTCAAAGACAATGTCTCTTACCTTATTTCTCCCCCCAAACTCGACATCCTAAAAAAATGGTGTTGTCCCCGTTTCAAAAATGGACTTAAAAGTGGGGTTGTAGAACTTGTAGCCCCTTGATCGCTTAGAGTAGCCAATGAAGTAGTTGCTCACGGTTTTGGAGTCCAATTTTTTTTCATTTGGCCGATAACGCCTTGCCTCAGCTGAACAACCCCAAATGTGAAAATGCTTTAGACTAGGTTTTTTGCCTGTCCAAAGTTCATAAGGTGTTTTGGCAGCTGCTTTAGTTGGTACTTTATTAAGGATATAAGCTGCTGTCTTTAGTGCTTCTCCCCAGAGTGATTCAGGTAAGGTAGAATGACTGATCATACTCCTTACCATGTCCTTAAGAGTTCAGTTTCGTCTTTCAGCTATACCATTAATCATGCTAGGTGATCATGGCATGGTGTACTGTGGGACGATTCCACAATCCTCTAGGAATTTAGCAAATGGTCTTGGATGTTGTTCACCTGAACCGTCATATCTGCCGTAATACTCACTACCATGGTCAAACCTGACACGCTTAATACGGTTGTTGAGATGGTTCTCAACCTCAGCTTTGAAAGCTTTGAACATGTCCAGTGACTTCAATTTCTCATGAATGAGATATTGGTACCCATAGCGTGAGTAATCGTTGATGAATGATATAAAATATTGTTGACCATTTCAAGAAGCTGAAGGGAATGGTCCACAAATATCTGTGTGGATTAATTCTAAGACGTCTGAAGTTCTGTTTGCATTCATTCTCCTTTGTTTGGTCTGTTTTCCATTAATGCACTCAATACAGACATCAAAGTCTAAAAAAATCAAGAGAATCTAATATGCTATCTGACACAAGTCTCTCCATTCTCGTTTTCGAGATATATCCTAAGCGTTTGTACCATAGTTTTGATGAATTTTCTGCATTTAGCTTACGCTTAGTACCACGTGATTCCACATGCAAGGTTTCATTATATGCTGCAATAGCGTCAAAAAGATATATGTTATCAAATGCGCTTAATGAACCAGTACCAATAATATTGGAATTTAATGAAATACTAAACTGATTATTTCCAAATGAACAACAACATCCAAATTTGTCCAATAAGGAAATAAAAACCAAATTTCGTCTAAATGACGGTACTACAAAAGTGTCTTTCAGTTCCAAATAACAACCAGTTCCTAATAGTAACCTAAAGTTTCCTATTGCTTCCACTTCTACCGATTTTCCATCACCCACGAAGATGCGTCTTTTAGCATCATTTGGCTTTCGGTAGCTCAGACAACTCTGCATAGAAACACTTATGTGAGCAGTAGCACCGGAATATAACCACCAAGTGTTTCTAGGTACTGAAGCTAAGTTAACCTCAGAACAGACCAAAGTAAGAAACCCTTTTTAGCACGCCATGCGTGATACTTGGTACATTCCTTCTTTACATGTCCAGGTTTCTTACAAAAGAAACAACCCTCATTGCTTTTTTGTTTCTTTTGTGCTGGACCCTTAGCAGCTTCATTATCCTTCTTTCATTTTTTGCCCTTATCTTTAGAATTGCTTGCAAAGTGAGCGCTTTCCGTTCTGTCATGCTTCAACCTGTCTTCCTCTTGCACACAGTATGAAATGAGCTCATTGAGAGTCCATTTCTCATTCTGACAGTTGTAACTGACCTTAAACTGACTGTATTGTAGAGGAAGTGATATTAAAACTAGATGCACGAGTAAGTCCTCAGACAACTCAAGCTTTAGTGCCTTAAGTTTTGAAACAAGATGAGACATCTCCATGATGTACTCCCTAATGTTCCCTTTGCCTTTGTACTTCAATGAAATCAAGTTAGCTAAAAACGTGTTTGTTTCAGCCTTATCATTTTTAGCAAAACGTTTTTCAAGTTCAGCAAGGAACTCATTAGCATTGGTCACCCCTTTGGATATTGCAGCCCTAAAGGCTTTTGGAATACCTCGCTTGATGAGCATGATACTCATGCGATTGGAGCGTTCCCACTTCTCAAAGTATCTCCTGGCATTATGAATACTTGCATCTGTAAGAGGAGCGGGTTGCTCAATCCTTAAAGCAAGGTCCAGATCCATACATCCAAGAACGATTAACACGTTCTCTTTCCAGTCCTTGAAGTTTGTCCCATTAAGCATGAGAATATTATTTACACCAGCAGATATACTAGTAGCAGACATAGTAGCGTACAGAGAATAAATTCAATAAATAACATGTTCACATCATCATTTAAATTGCATAAACTTTAAATTCATACAATAGGTAAATAACAAACCATATCAAGATACCTAGCACAACATTGTTATTTAGTCTTTGGACAGAAATATCAATCTGTAAGTGATACTCTTCTTACACAACGAAACCGGCCTAATATTATGTCTTTCTTTGGACCGACATAATAAAAGCATGGTAAACCAAACCGTATCACATATTCAAGACTTTGGATTATCCGGTCAAAACAATATTCTTCCTTTGGGTCGATTGTTTCACATGGATGTAGCATGCTCACTTATTTAAAATTAACCAATTTTCCTAATAGTGATTGTTTTGGCAATCTAATGGTTAAATTGTGTAAATTTGAAATAAGGAACACAATAATGATACATGAAACCAAAATTATAATCTATGTATAAATTTGGAGCATTAACTAAATTATCACCTTAATACAATTTAAACACGAGTCTAAATAAAATGTAGCCCCAAAATTAAATAGGTCCCAATAAAATAGGATAAAGCCCATGATTAATCAGACCCCAATTATTTAAAATATGTGAGCCCAAACCAAGACCCATTAGGTCCAAATGATCCCACAAGTCCAGCAAGGCCAAACAGTTACCAATAGGCCCAACAATCAAAGTAATATTTACTAACAGGCCCAACAACAAAACAATATTTACCAACAGGCCCAATAGTCACCATGGTCCAACAGTGAACATTCACCATGGTCCAACAGTCACCATCCGACTTTCGATTCAACAGAGAATCGAGACAAATTTTTTTTTAAATTTTTTTTATAATCTATTTCACTATACACCGAATCGTATAATCACTAAATCAATAATCACAGAATTGTAATGAAACAATGAACATGAATATAATTGCAATATAATCACTGAATTGTAATGAAACAATATAAAGAATTGCATAAATCGCATAATCACTGTACATGCAGAGTCACCTTATATTGATTCTGCAGAATCACTGGAGAATCACAACAGAAATAAAGTATTTTATTTCTGAAATCCTTATACAAATTGTATAAATTGGGCCTGTTAATTGTATACTTTATTTTTTAGGAGTCCTTATATAAATTGTATTACGCCCATGCAGTAATTCTATTGATTCTTGGCGTCATACTTAATTAACTGGAGAATCACTATACACGCAGAATCACTGTAATAGCGTAATCTCTATACATGCATAATCACTGTAATCGCATATAATCACTGTAGCAGTGAATAGTGTAACAATATAATCGCAAAAAATCGCATAATCAAAATAATGAAAACTTTTCCTCTTTATAATTTCACATGGAATCAACAGGAGTTGCTTTGATACCAATTGATGTATTGAACCAAATAACTTAAAACTCTAGATGATTCATTGGAAACAAAGGAAGAATAGAAACATACCTTGATCCATAGTGATTTTCTTTTGATTGTGATAAGTTGGATCTTCCGATTGATTCAAGCGCATAACTTAGCATCTCTGTTGAGAGGATACAGAAAACAATTTCTTTTCACGCAACGCTCAATCGGGGACCAACCACATATTTATAATGCTCGTATAAGTTATAACCCTATAACCTACGGGCAGTGAATTTCCAATTCTGCCCCTCATTGAATTAGAAATTACATCCTTATTTACACCATGTTATTTAATAATACCTTATACTCTAACACCCTTATTAGATCACATATTAGATGGACTATACTTTAAGATAGCAATACACATTGTATTACATATGTGTGCCCATATTATTAGATTTTTCCAACATTTGCAACCTTCTTTGGTGCTAGAAAACATTACACCAAGTCTTATCTTTCAAAGCATTACCAACTAGAATCCATAACAAATATATAATGGAATTTGATGCATCAAAATCTGGTCTCCTATAAATTTGACCTGCAAAACATAGGTTAAATTCTCAAAGACCATCTTTTTGGTGGCCGAAGACACTCCGATGATTAAGTAAACAACTCTGTCGGAGATGAAGATTAATTTGGACAGAACTCAGTTAAAAATTGCATACATTTGTCAAATGCTCCCGTTACCTTATATATTGTTCATTATTAATTCTCTGCATGACTTAAGCATGTGAGGCTCATAAAGGGGAGACGTTCTTTGTAACAGTCTCCTCCTTTATGAAGATACATTGGGGGAGTAACTCCCTCCACGAAGAGCTTTGTTGGGCCTGGATTTGGGTCTCTGATTATGGTTTGTTTTTACGAGCCCTATTTGGGCTTTTATGACTGGATCCGCCCTTTTTGGGCTTTGTAAATTTGTCTGGTCTTGAAATACTTAGTCCTCATGGTAAACGAATTTTGCCACGTGTATGATTGTGATAATAGTCTTATTTGATGTATCATCAAAACTGAAAATAGAAAATCTACCAAATCATAGATATATCGCGACAAGGATAAATAATATCCATTTGGATTTATATACAACTTTATTGTCTATTACAAGGAGGATTTTATGTGATGATTTATAATGGAAAGTTAAATCCGGTGGATTGGATTAGATGATTTTTCTCCATCTCCGGCTTGTTAATTTGTCACTTCACAGCAAAGTGCCAAGCCTCCATTTTTACCTCTAAGATGAATTGTTTCAAGGTATAAAAGCTACATTTATTTCGTATTTAACCTAGTGAGAGTAAAAATATAGGGAGCGCCATGCTAGTGGGTTGCATCTGATTTTCTCACGAAACAAAAGGGGAATGATATCCACTTTACTCTTGGTGCTACTGTGGATGCAAATTTGCAGTGGATCACGTGCTAACCACATGGAGCAACCTGCATCAGATAAAAATTATATATATATATTTTTTTTTCTTGACACCAGTGTGGTGTTTGCCATAGGAACTCCGATGCAAAAGTTAGAGTAATGGCTCTCAGAAAAAGTATTTGTTTCTCTGTATTCTTAGAGAGAATTGAGATTCAAAAAAGCTTACTAGAAAATGACTTGTGTTTGGCTATTTATAGAGGCGGAATGAGTTCTCTACTTGCAAATGAGTGGGACACGTGGCAGGTTGGGAGTCATTGATGGATGACTTTTCATTGTTGTTGTAACTTTCAATCAATGGTTGTAACTTCATGTGTATTGGGAAAGTTAGTGGGTTATTGGTGTTGTGCCACGTGGCCTACTAACTCATTTGAAGAGTCAAGATGAGATCGGGTCTCTTAACTTCCGATGGAGAAAGCTCTCTTGCAGGTTCGCGTGCTCAATTGAGCATGGTGGTTAGTGCCAAACACTATTCCTCTATTGAGAAAAGAGAGCACTTTGCCTAGTTGCATTGGTCCAAAACTTCGGCTTTCGATATTTGTATCCAATTTGGGTTGTATATCTTTCATGGATAATTCCCAAACTTCTCTAAAAGACCCAAAATTTTGGAATTTCTTACTCTACCGAGCTAAGAATGATTTTTTACTCCCCCAACTAGCGACATATCTATATAGGGGCAAGTGGGGGCAACTAGCCCCACTGAAACTTAAAAAATTTTCATGCTATTATATTGGTTTTTGCTAGTTGCCCCTTAGTTTTTTGGGTTTGCTTCCAAATTTTAAAGCCTAATAGGTACTACCCCTCATTTTCTAATATATAGCCCCCTAACTCTTAGATTTTTTTTTCTTGCCCCTCGGAAGTAGAGAGCTAGACAACTACTTGTCCTAAACAAACCACCATCATCTCCTTCCCATCATTAAATTATTTTCTTTTATGGACTTTATCGATCTAATTTCAACACTTTGAATCTTCTTTCAATTGTTGATCTTTTACTTCCACAAATTTTTGTTTTCTAGCAATATTCTTTTCTATGGTAAGACATAGACATTGAAGCAATTAAGCCAATAGCAGCAGAATTTAACATTTTTAAGGCTAAGTTTTAGATTTTAGATTTTGTTTTGTTGATTATGTGTTTAGTTTACGAAATAATATTTTTTCTTTAATTTTTTGTTGGTCTCTTTCCTATTTCGAAATTTGTTCATCATTTAAAATAATATTAACAATTTTTTTTTACAAATATGAATTTATTTATTAATTCATGCCCGAAAGGCTACATGACTGATCCTATAGGGTTAATCAAACCAGGCCCGAAGGCTACAATATTGTTGCCACTTAATATCCTCGTCGCCTCCATCTCGCATAGAGACTTGCTTTCGCTTCACTCCGGTCCATTGCCTCCACCTTGCATGAAGACTCGCTTTCGCTTCACTCCGGTCTAGTCCATCTAAGCAGCTGCATTCAATACCCGAAAGCTTATCAACGGCGGAGCAAATGTGCTCCTAATAATCGGGCGAAAACTCACAAAATCCTAACTAGTGAGTCTCGAACCCGCAACCTCTCACAAGGAGAGTGGATGTCCGACCAACTGAGCTACAATTGGTGGACTAATATTAACAATTTGACATCTTAGACAATTTGACATCTTAGAAAATTCGGTGACAGTACAACATCCATTAGACAAGTTACTTATTGATTTAAGTAAACATATGTAAAACCTTTCTACTAAGAACTTTCATAACATAACATCACGCAACAAACACCAAACAATTTTCAACACTTTTGTTAAAGTAAAGTGTGTGTGCTTACATAACATAACACAAAGTAAAGTGAGTCTGTGTGCATGCGCAAGCGCAGGAGTGGTTATTGAACCTAAAAGTAATGCATAAACTTTACAAATTGTCATGAATAAAACCAAGGAATTTTACATCTTTATTAAGAAGAATAAAATTTATGTGCATCTTATTATATAATGTAAAATATTTATGTAATCATAAAACATTAAAACCGATCAAGGCTTTAATTAGTTTTCGTTGACGTTGCTCTTCTAGTACACATTGATGGACCTGTTTTTGGCGTGTCTCTACCCTATGGAATTGAGTATATACTATAGTTTATGACATCAATTGGAAAAGCACTCACGCCCATCTCAGCCTGGACTTAGATTTATGGACATTGTGTTTCAGCAGTTTGTTTAGAAGAAATACCTATTCTGGCTCAAGTCAAATTGTAGATTTTTATGCTTATTTGTTGCCAAATATCTCGTGTTTAGTAGAAACTCCCACTGATATTAAGGGGTGTAATTTTCTTTCTTTGAGTTAGAACTTTTTTTTTTTGGTTGCTATTCAATAGCAATAATAGTGAGGGAAGGAGATGAATAATCGTGAGAGTCTTCTGGTTCAACCATTAATACAACGACTTTCTGGTCTTCCATTGAATCTGATAATGGAAAAACTTTCTTTCATTGATCTGACAAGTTTTGCTTCAGCTATTAACCTCGATTTTCCATTTCTCATGGTACCCTCCGGAGAAAAAGATGATCATTATCCAGGCCTTACAATCTGGAATATCTTCAATAACAAAACTTATAAATTGGAGATACCTGAAATTTCTAACCGGTATATCAATGGTTGTTCTGTTGATGGCTGGGTAATTAACAGGCACAAGTACCTACATGATATAGACCAATTGCTACACCCCATCACTAGGAAGGTGGTAGAGCTCCCTCGTTCTCGTCACCTTTATTGTGACAAGCTGATCACATCATCTTCAAGTTTCTCTTCTTCCGAAGATTTCATAGCCATGGCCATCTCTGACAGTAATTCTAATTTATCTTATTGTAGACCTGGTCGTAAAAATGATCCATGGATCCAAGTTGCGTGGTCAGGGATCAATAGGTTCAGGGATCTTACCTATTACAAAGGGAAGTTCTATGCACTAAAGTATCATGGAGAGGTCGTTGTGGTGGAAGGGCTTCTTGATGGTGATTTACCGACAACCACTTTGTTCACACCAAGTAATGGTACATGTTTTAGTTGCAAATCCTGTTTCGTGAAATCTTCTTGTGACTTGTTTAAGATCTTGGAATGGAAAGATGGTTTTAAGATATTAAAGTTAGATTTCAACGGGCGTAAGTGGGAGGAGGTAAAAAATCTAGGTGACTGCTCATTCTTTGTGGGTTGTGTGGGCAATTCTTTTTCACTTACTGTGACTGATTTCCTAGGATGTGAAGCAAATTGCATCTACTACATTCTTGATGGTGGTGATTTTGGAACTTATCATGGCGGCTATGGTGTTTTCAATTTGATGGACGGAACTACTAAATTATTTCCTTCCCCTATGGATGATTTACTTCAGCAGCCCATTTGGTACGTATTGCGATCCAAATTGATGGAGGTAAAATAGTTGGAATATAGTTTGCTCAACTCCAATGCACATTGCATATTAAGATTAAGATTCAGCCCAATTTGTCTCTCTTATTTACTTCATGTATTTGTTATGTTGATGAAGCAAAGCCATAGGGTATTTTTAGAACAAAAAGTTGTAATATGCCTACAACAAACTTTGCATATTAAGATTAATCTGATTTTTTTTTCTTAGTTCTTATTCCATCTTTGGGTTATAATAGGGTAGCAAATTGTTCATGCTTATTCACACATTGGTTTGAGCCTACTGGCTTATCCTAATAAGTCATCAGCACAAGTAATTACTTCACTCGCAAATCTAACTTAGATCCCACCACTTAAGGTTGGTTGAACCTGTCCATGCCCAACCCAATCGGCTGGATGGGCAATGGCTGTGTGCATTATGGTGTAGTTTCTAGGCCATTTTTTATTTTATTTTGACAAACTTATAAATTATATTAATGTAACAGATTACTGAAAGAATGTATAGATATGCTCCTATGACAAATCCGCAGGCCTACTCAGCTCCCATTACTAGCCCTATGTGTTCCCTGGTTGGTGTTACTTGTTTAAAATCAACACATGGAAGAAAGGTTTCAAGGTTTTCATGCTGGATTTTATGTGCCAAAGTGGGAGCAAGTAAAAAATCTCGGTGGCCCTTATTCATCATGGTAATTAATATAACAATTCTTTATCATTCTTTGTGTCTGATTTTCTAGGATTTAAAGAAAATTTTCATCTACTACATTCTTGATGGTAGTGATCATTTCATATTATGAGTGATCTCAATGTTTTTCTTACTTTAGTTGTTTGATACATGGAAAAAAGGTTTGATTCTTATTGTGAATTTTTATAAATTATATTGTTTCCTTTTCTGTGAGTATTTATAGGCAACTCCTTTACGCGCGATTTCTGCCTCTGATTTCCCATGATATAACTACATCTATTACAGTTTTGATTCTCATGTCAGCAGCTTGAATGTTTTCATTAATGTGTATTCACACAATTCATTTGTTTGAAGCAAATTCATATGTTAATTATTGTTGGAACCAAGTTTTAGTCAACCACAAATTATTGATGCTTAACTTTAGTTCTATTTTATACAACTAACATAAACCAATACAACAATGTCGATGCAAGTGGTGCATTGCTGCTCCTAGACTCAACTATTGGGCTATGACGAACTCTGCTTCCTCCATTTTAGCCAGCAAATATGATAAAACGGAGCTACCAAATGCAGTACCTGGTTGGCAGATAGTTGAAGCTAATGTGATACCTAATTGGAAAAAAGAAGAATTTGATCCAAGGTGAAAGGAGGATCAGTTAGTTATACCAAATGCATGAGTACTTGAAGCACCAAAAACTGAAGTACGAAGGTCTAAAACCAGGAATATTCAAACTACCAAAAGCAGCAGATTTTGAAGATCCAAAAGCATGTGAATTAGACACACCCGTGCTACCAGATATTGTTATAGTCCTTGTAGAACAACAGACCGAGTTAAAAATATTCCATACGACACTAATTGAAAGTATGCTTTTCAAGCAATTGGCCTAAATTCCCATAGTTTCAGCCAGTATAATTAGGAGGCTCTGCAAACATGTTAACAGAGCATCAGAATATGTACTCTTACTAGAACAGATAAATGAAATACGAAAATGAACTCAAATAGTTCAATTATCGGAGAACTTCTAAACTTTTCAGAATTAATGAGTCTTACATTGTATTTTTAGTCATGTAGTTACATACATTAATGTTTCATATCCAACTCGTATTCTCAATTCTCTCTCACACAATCACATTTGATTTAAGTAGCGCAGTGTCCTTTTTGTCTGGTTTAGTATATGTTTTGTGTTTATATTTATTTAACTAATAAAAAATGATGAGCAAGGAGGTGGGATGGGGGTTATCTGTACCAAAATTTATAACTTAACTCAGTTGTTAGGATCCCCAAAACTTGAGATGTAATCTAAGTTGTCCCAAATTCATTGTCACTGGTATCTATCAATGTCTGCTACAAAAAGAAATTTAAATTAACACAAAACTGAACATGTAAGGTTCCATATGAAATTGTTCCCTTGCCGGCAAACACAACGCCCTTACTTGAATATCATATATACTCCTGTTTTGTTCCAGTTCGATATCTAATACACATGCTTCAAACAGTGCAACTTCCACAAGGTGTTTGTTTGTGATGAGAACATCGAGCATGACTTGAAACTTGGAACTTGAAGGCTTAAAACTCATCAAGCAACATACACTCACATTTGTAAAGTCTCGAAATAGTAATCTCTGGATTACAACCTGGTTTTCGAGCAGACCTTTAATACTTACAGCAACAAATCCCCCTCCTGTTTCTTACTTTTTCATTTAATTTTAATTCTCTTTAATGTTTGCAACCATATTTGCCTAGACATGTATTCTTCAGTTAAATCTTGTTGTTTTTTCAGCCTTCTTGCAATAACTAAATGAATGAGTGATTCTACACAGCGAGGAAACGGGCGAGGAAACGAGCGAGGGGAGTGAGGTGGCGAGGTGGGAGCCACTCATCCGCTTGGGATGCGCGTGCAAAAAGTCAACACACGCATCCCGAGTGCGATGAACGGCTCCCACCCCCGCCACCTAACTTCCCTCGCTCGTTTCCTCGCTCATTTCCTCGACATTTAGAATTTCACTAATTGAATTGTACTAAACTCTCCTAATGGTCAGGTTACCATTGCCTGAGTTTATAATCAACTATGCAAATACTAAAAATTTCATGGGCTATGGCTTCATAACAACTCCCAACTGCTGACCATCCAAAGCGTTCCATTTGAAGTAAAAAAAAAACTATTAGGTGGAGTACTCTACTAGATAACATGAACAAGTCCGAGGATGTAGAAAAAATTTATACCTAATTATCACCATCAACGGAAAAAAGAAATGCACTTTGAAATAATATTCAGTTGGAGGTGAACTCAAATTTGTTCCAGCAAAGAACCAATGTACTACTAAAAAAATGATTTTGCTTAAAACATATACCAAATGGGAATCCCACTACAGGGTACACTGTCCTTGGGAGGAAATATTTTAGTTGTTCCATCCTGCAAACTGAAAACACCATAGCCACAGGTATGATAATCAAGACCGTCAAGAATGTAATAGACACAATTTCCTTTAAGTCCTGAAAAATCAAATGCAGAAACTGAAAAAGAGTTGCTATGATTACCCACAAAGAAAGAAACATCAACCAGATCTTTAACTTGCACCCACGTAGGCCCATTGCAATCTAGCTTGTAAACCTCAAAACCTTTCTTCCATTGTAAGACCTTAATAAGTCATTAGAAGATACTACTAGAGAGGATTTCCTCCACAAGTATGTACCATCACCTGCGGTAAAACACAGAAGCCCTTGGAGGAGCACCTTCGCCTTCATCAAGTCCTTCCACAACATGAACCCCTCCGTAAAACCCTAGTGCATAAAATTTTCCTTTGTAGAAGGCAAGATCCCTGCATCTATCTTTAATTGCAACCTGGATCCATGAGTCATTTTTACGGCCGGGTCTACAATAAGATAGATAATCATGGACAGAGATAGCCATGGCTATGAAATCGTCCGAAGAAGGTAAACTTGAAGTTGATGTGATTACTTTTTCACAATAATGGTAAGGTAAATGAGGGAGGTCTATGACCTTCCTGGTGAAGGATGTAATAATTTATCTACATCATGTACTTCATTGTGCCGCTTAGTTACCCATCCAGCAACAGAAGAACCGGATATGCTGTATGGCTTAGACATCTCTGGTATCTCGAACTTGTAGGTCTTGTTATCAAAGATGTTAAAGATTTGAAGGCCTGGATAATGAAAGTCTTTCTGATTGGCTACAGCCATGAGAAAAGGATAATGATGAGCGAGTTCAATAGCTGAAGCAAAACTAATCAGATCAACAAAAGAAAGTTTTTTCAATAATCTGATGCAAGACTTCAATTGGAAGGCGGCCTATCAAACTTGCTTTTTGATCCCTTAGAAAGCAGTCATGACAACGAAGACGGCCAGAAAGTTGTTGCATTATTGGTTGTACCAATAAATCATTCTGAAGTTCCTTCCAACCCTTCAAACTCTCACCATTATTCATCTCTTCTTCCCTCAGGCTTGCTTTGAACACAATACCAAAAGGAAACTGACTCATGCAGAACATAACTTCTTTATTCCGGCCTTAAAATCAGGAGTTTCCAATTTCTATTCTACTATTGAATCTTTCTTCCTCGTTATTAGGGTTGGGCAAAATCCGATTTACATGCGGTTTAACCGACTAAACCGGTTTTCAATTTCGGTTCGGTAATCGAATCGAAATATGAGTGGAAAGAAAATCATTTAAATTGAACCGAAACCGGTTATAAACGGTTTAGAATCAGTCTACTGTTCGAGATCGGTGTACGGTTCTGAACCGATCGATTAAAACCGAATCAACCGATTAATTAGATATATATAAATAAATACAAAAACATGCATGTGTCAATACCTGATTGGTGCAACAATGCCCTGCGGTGCACCCTATTGCACTGAATCATGCCCAAAAACAAAAACCCAAAACACACACAACCCTTTGTCTCTCAGTTTTTCTCTCTCACTCTCAAACCCAAACAGCCGCCAAAGCCTAAACCTAAATCTTCTTCTTTCAGTCTGATTATGTGAGACTCCAACACCCTATTGCACTAAAGATGTGCACCCTCTTTCGATCTCTCTCACTCTCTCAGTGATCATCATCACAGGTAATTGCAGTTTGCACGTTCGATTTATTTTCTTCTTCTTATCACTCTTCAATTTCATCTATCTTGTTTGTTGTTCAATCTGCTTGTTTGTGGTTAAATTTCTCAATTTCGATATCTTGTTTGTTGCTTCGATATCTTGTTTTTTTTGTTGCTTAGATATCTTTCAGCCCAACCGAACCGATCTGAAATTCGGTCCAACCGATTTCATCGGTTTACAAATAAAAATTTTGGTTTCGGTTTGGGTTTTAGGCAAACCGAATTGAAATTAGTTCGGGTCTAAAAACCGAAGTCATTGCTCACCCTACTCATTATGACCCCAGCCCTAGTCAATAAACGGCCACCACACTCTCACTGAACCCGCAAAAATAATTAAAAAACAATATCTACTCTATAAAGTGCTTGGAGCAATGCATGGACATGGAAATGTGTGTCGTGTTGGACACAGATACAACACATTGTCTCAAAATTTTCGAAAATCTAGGACATGTCATACCTTTCTTCAAAAAAATTAAATGGATATAAACAACAATTCAATCAAGAAAGAGTTTAAATAGAAAAACAAACAATGCATCTGTAATATCCGTAGTTTTTTTTTCCGTTTGATTTACTTTTCGGTTGTTTGATTTGCTTAACTACGGATTTTTGAAAATTGTTTCAATAGTATAAATTTGGTTTGATTTAAATTTCATTTTAAAAAAAAATATGAGTTTTGAAGTGTGGGTGCCCTCCGAAATTTGGTGGGGGAAAATAGCCACCCACACATTAAAGATGATTCCCCCCTTTCTTCTTCTTCCTTTTTTGTCCTCCGGAGCGTGTTCCCTTGTGATTCCTTTTCTTCTCCGGCGTGCTTTTGCTGGATTCACCGATTTCTTCCCTCAAATCTCATCCTCTCATTTTCATTTTTTCTTCCTCTTCTTCCTGCTAGAGTTTTCCGCATTAAAAACAGAAGAAAAAAAATCAGAGTGCGGCTTGTTCGGAGCTGTCATTGCTGATGCGAACAATGTGGTTCTAATCAGTCTCTCAGGTGGTGTTTGAGGCGTTAGTTGGAACCTGTAAACCCCACATGCAAGTGTTGTTTCATACTTGACTAAAATTTCTGAAAAAAATTAATTGTGCATGCTTGTTAGGGAAGTTCTCCATCGTGAATCCGAGATTTGATCACGCGGGTAAGCTACGATTCACTGTTCTGGTGGTTTTGTGTCCTATTTCAGGCTTGTTGTGTTGTTCGAAGATGATCAGACCGGAGTATGGTGGTTTTCGGTGAGTTTTTGACAAATTTTGGGCTTCGTCAGAGTGGTCGCCAGATTGAATTTGCTGGCAAGTAATTTTTCAGTCACGCACTGGCTGTTACTTCTTCATTTTTTCCAGTTTTCAGCTAGTTTGCTTACTTTTGAGTCCATTTTTGCAGTTTGGGAAGTTTTCTTAGTCCCGCATTCGCTGTTTCGCGAGTTGGGAGCTTCGATCGGTAGGTTTTGGGTTTCGAAAACCCATTCCAATTAGGTGAGTGTAACTTTAATATTTACTTTAAAAAATACTTATTTTAAAATCTTGAATGAATTGTTACATTATGCGGACGATTGTGTATGATTGAATACAAATTCAGGATTTGACACTCATGAGGTTTTGGAGGTTTCGATTTATATGTATTGAGTTTATTGAAAACATGATATACATGAATGAAATGGAATAGTGGCTGAATATAAATGTTGTCATGCTTTGGTATAATGTCATTATATGTTGTGTTTTCGAGTCTGCTTTGTATGACACAGTCGGATTATTGTCTCGGTTTAACGACTTGATTTTTAACTGCAAAATTGTATTGACTTAGAAAAAAGATGGTTGATATGGCTTATGTCATCATTTCGTGTATGATTGTTCGACTCGAGAGACTTTATTGTTGTGAATTGGGTCATGTTGGGACCCTAATGTAGTCGTGGATTGATGAGAATTGCCTAGCTGATTATTGTTACACGCCAGTTACATTAGATTCTGTACAGATTCGTAGTACGTGCATGCTGATATTACTATAAGTGTTTTTACCCCGCTGTAATGCCTGTTGTGTCGATGCTTATGAGCTTGCTCATATTGTGAGTTTGGTGGCGCTTGAAATAACTCGCATCTACAGACATTGAGGACACTATTGCATGTGCCAACTTTGCTGAGGTGTAGTGAGCTCCCGCACGCACTTGCCACTAGAGAGTGTAGTAAGATGAGTCCTGGAGGATGTGCTTATGAGATTACTCGCTTTCCTTCTCAGCGCGCTTGAGTTTGATTTATGTTAGGTTGTTCATGTTAGGCCAGTCGTTCGAGATGTTTGAGTTTGTATCCGGGTATATGGCACTCCATTCAGATATAAACAAGCTCGAAGTGGTACTGATGCACGTTGTGGGATGTGTCTGGGTGAGACACATTCGTAGGATATGCAGATACCTACGATATAAGACACTTACATAAATATTTTTTAAGGTTTCAACTTGATTGCCATACTTAGGAGGCTCTGCAAGATTATGATATTGTCTTTGCCTTCATACTTGATATTTACCATGTTTAAATCACCTATAATGACCAACATAACTTGTAAACTTGTAGTTATTGTTCAATATGGAATGCTTGTGTATGTGCTCAAATTTAGAAATATTATCCTTAGAGACATGGTGTGATTCAGACTTTAGAAACTTATATAGAGACACCGCTTCTATGTTATGGATCATGCATCTAGGATTACTCTATTATTCATTACTGCGTGGCATGGATTCCTCCTGTATATTGTTTTGTTATTTGTATTTAGTTCATTCGCACCAGCTAGCTTTGTGCTTTGCTGACCCCGCAAGGGGTGTGCTTCTAATGGAGTGCAGACAGTGTTGTTGTTCTTGCTAATCGTGGCGCTTAGGCACAGTTTCCAGCTGTAGACTTGTTAGTGTTGTTTAGTCTTGTCCACCCAAAACATGTATGTTTTGCTTCCTTTGTATTGTTATGTACCTTGTTAATACTAGATGTTGGTATATATTGGTTTTGTCGCCATGATGCTAGTGGGGCGAATTGAATATTTATTTTGTTCAAATTTTATCGTAGTTGGTTATTTCCATATGATTCTCGTTTCAAGAATATGTTATATTATGATATTGTGTTCGGTTACGATCCACCTGTATTACGGATTTAGTTCACATACCGACACGCTGCAGCTTCCGTGGCAGGTTGGGGCATGACAGAGCTTGGTATCAGAGACATTGTTTACTAGTTCACATAGAACATCATATTATGACACTTTCTTGAGTGAATTGGATAGAGGAGTTAGGAGTCTTGTTGTGTTGTTTGATGTATTGTATGTGTGTTTTCTTTTGCATAAAGAAAGTGTGAAGATGGCCCGTGGTAAGAGACCCAGGGTGAGGGATCAGGCACTGCTGAAGGGGATGCCTCTCAAGCTTTCTTGGAAATGATCACACAGTGGGCACAAAATATGAGACAGGGAAATCAGTCAGAGGATCCATTTACTCGTCGCAACAAGAATTTCGTCAACTTGAATGGTAAAAGATTTGATGGTACTGGATATTCTCTAGCTGCGGATCGGTGGATCTGTAAGGTAGAACTCATATTTGAGAGGATGATGCTGACACCTATACAACGTACCGAGTTAGCGACACACCGGTTTGACGGAGAGGCTATGTATTGGTGGGATTTAGTGAGGAAGAGTCGAGATGTGTCAGACATGCAGTGGGATACATTCTGCGAGGTGTTTGAGCAACATTTTATTTCTGATTCTGCCAGAGCTGAGATAGTGGATAGGTTTCTACACTTATAGTAGGGATCTATATCTGTTTCAGAATACTTAGCTGAGTTTGCGCAGTTGAGCCGTTATGCCACTTGTTTCATAGATATTACAGAAAATAAGAACGTGAAGTTTTTGAGTGGTCTGAACCCGTTCCTAAATAATCAGTCGATGGTGATGATCGATCGTCCTTTTGAAAGATTAGTGGACGTCACTTTGAGTTAGGAGAGAGTTGACGCCGAGTATAGGCAAAATACTTTGATTCGACGGGCTAGAGGTACAGAGCACAATCAGAGGTTTCACCGAGGAAGCCACACAGTTGATCAGGCACAACAACCAGAGTGTGCCGCTATTCAGCAGAGAGACCTTGGTTGAGAGGGACCAGTTAGAACTGGCAGAGACTGCAAAGGTGACAAACGTTCCCGAGGAGATCATCAACAGAAGCAGCAACAAAGACAACCTATGAAGGGTGCTCAGACAGGAATCAGGAGCGGTTGTTTCACTTGTGGTCGGGATGGACACTTTGCCCGTGATTGTCCCAAAGGTCAGACAAATCAACGGGAGCAAGCAGTTGTTATACTTGTGAGCAACTGGGGACTTTTCCAAAGATTTTCTTCAGAGTAGGGATGTACTAGCATAGCAGAGGGTGCCTCAGAGACAATTAGCACTTGCGTCTATAGTTGGTTAGAGAGTTCCTCTCCCAGCACCACCTTTTTGCCTTGCAGCTATTCCCGGTCAGGGAAATGTTGAGGGCATGTGATTATTTTTGTTTTAGTAGTGTGTGCTAGATATAGTAGGATATGTGTTACATGCAATATGCGTAGGGTAAATTCATGTTAGTGTGTTGTTATGTGACTTAGGATATATTATTATGTGCCAGGTTTTGTGCATTCGTCATTTTTTCAGTTGAGGGCTCTTTTCGATACAGGAGCATCTAGGTCTTTTATTTCTAGACAGCTAGTTGTTACAGACCTTTTAGAGATGACAATGCCTTTACAGGAACCCTTGTGTGTTGTGTCCCCTTTGGGCAGTTCGGTTTGGTTGTGGGAATATTGTCCCCGTTTTGAGTTTTCTTTGTTGGGGTACACCTTCGTGTTTGACTTTATTGTCTTGGGTTTTGAGGGCCATCATTTGATTCCAGGGATGGATTTGTTGTCCAATCATCCAGTGATCATCGATTGCTTGCATAGGTCGGTGACGTTAGCGCCACTTGTGTTGGCTTGTGAGCCTGATTCTGTTTATGTGATGTCGAGTTTTCTTGGCTCTCTTGAAATTTCTAGTCCTGACACCAGTTCTGTCGAGGTTGTGTGTAACACCAGTACTTTTTAATGACAATAAAAATTTAGGTGCCTAAAGTTCATTAAAATTTTTATTTTAAAATATTAGTTTGTTTGCCAAATTGTATTTTTTTCGCAATTCACCTAACTTTTTTACCTTCCGAATCTCGGGTCGAGATTCCATTTAACGTGTGTATAATGTAACACCCCTAAATTTCATAAAGCTAATTTATTTTATTTTGAATTAAATAAAATAGAGTTACATTTAATTGAATTTAAATTTAAATTTTAGGTTTTTATCTTTCATGAGTTTTATGGCGGACTGCCCTTAGAATTTTAGTGGGGGCGAATAGCCACCCACAATATATATATAAAAAAACCCTTCTTTCCTTCTTTTCTTGTGCAACAGAGAGAGAACTAGCTTTGCTCTTCCTCTTATCCTTCTTCGGTGACGGCGGCTAGCGTCAAGACGTTGCCGTGTGTTTCTTCGTCCAACCTCCCTTCTGTTCTTCCTTTCTCCTTTCTATCTTCCCTTTCAATCCTTTAGATTTTGGTGCCAAAAATAGGTTTGCAGGCTAGGGATTTGCCAGTGTGTGGTGTTGCGTTAGAGAATGGTCGATGTGGCAATGGTTAGCGCGTGTTCGTTCGTTTGTCCGCCTATATGTTGATTGAGTTTTGATTCTCTATTCAAATATGAGTTCTTCTTCTTCCTGGTTGATTTGAATTTTAGATGTGTGTTTTGGGTATCTTCAGTATTACGTAGAGCCTATTGTTTTGTGATTGTGGTCAGATCGCTGTTTACGATTCTATTTTATGCATCATTTTGTAAATGTTTGAAATGGGGGCTTTCTCTATTGGTCTGCAACTTTGGTGTGCAGGGGAGTAGGGGATTTAGCAAAGACACTGTGAGTATATTGATGGAGGCCTCAAATTGAAATTTGAAGGGTTGGGAGGTTGTCTAGTCTTGTTTTTCCTTGTCTTTTTGTTTGGGTTCAATGTTCCTATGTGGATTACCTAGAGAATTGAACTTAAAAATATATGAAAGAGAATATATAAAACAAAATACTGGAAAGATGTTTGCTAGTTTGATACAGGGAGCTGGGTGCTTGCAATTAAGTGGGCTGACAAGGTGTAGACATTGACTTTCAAGCATTGGAGGAATATTATGATACTTGTTTTAGTGCTTAAACTGCCGACACCATGGTGAAGCAATTATTTATTGTGTTGATTGATTTGCAATTTAGTGTTGGTTTTGAGGTCATTTCTTTTTATTTGTGTTCTTTGTAAAACTCTTTTATATGTTACCCTGTAGAGCTTCTTCATCATAGAACGAGGAATCCTAGTATATGTGTGTAAATTTTCACAGTCAATAAGTAGAAACATTTAAGCATTTTGGTTCTTCCAAGACCTTTAGTTGAAACATCATGTCAAATATTTTTTTTGAATATAGGTCTTGATTAACTGAAATTACATTATATTGAATAAAAATGTTGTTAAATGGTGCAACATAAGAGGTCTATTATGTTATATCTTTGATATGCATTTGATAGTGTATGTGATAACATCACTTGATTGCAAAATTGCCATGGCTCGAGTTTTGTCATTACCATATATATTTAAATCGTGTATAAACGTGACAGAGGTTCAATTGAGGGGTTAAGGGTTTGATTTATGGGTTAAGGATTATGATAGTTTTCATGTTGGCGGCGTTGTGAATGGCGTGGGAAACGTCGCAGGCGAGAGAATGATGGGACGATTGCGTTGGCTGCGCAATCCTTTGCGATTTTGTTGAGTTTTCTCGTTTCCCATTCTAGATGTCTGTGTATGTTTCCAAATCTCTAATTATTGAATTCGTGGAGGTGTTTGCTTGGTTCCATGCATGTTTGTAGGACTGGATTGTGATACAGGATTGATCTCTTCTATTGACACTACACCATTATTGGCAATCTGTAAACATAATTAGCATCATATTTTTAGTGATACTCATTATATTATATTGTATCATGTATTTTCTGTTACTGTTCAAAATTGTGACATTATTAAATTGTCATGTGATATGCATGTGTAAGACAAAGTGTTACTGATTGGGAAAAACTCTTAGCACTCACATTAGACTCCAAACTCTCGGTGTTTTAGAGTTTTCATTTAAATGTAAAACTCTTTCTTCTCCCTTTTGATGAAAAACTGATAAACTTATTGTTGCAAAATTTGATAAACTTCCTCTTTCTCCTCTCTTTATCAATCTGATAAATTTTCTGTTGCAAAATCAATGTTTAATCGTTTGGATCTACTACACTCTATTAGTTAGGTATTCGAGCATCCAAAGTGGAATCCGATTTTAAAACGCTCAGCAATGAAAGGTATTCTGTTTTCGATGAAAGACATCTCCAAAAACGCACATTAGAGCAAATTTTTTGATGAAAGGCATCTTCATCTTCGCATTTGTCGCAGATTGAGTCACTCGTCTGCAATCAACTTCACATTTGAGCAATCGATGGCTCTCTAATCGATCTCAGAAACAATTTAGGGTTAACAAGGTGATTTCTAATCTCTATTCTTCTTCACATTTGTACAATTGATGTCTCTCTAATCTTCACCATCTCTCAAATCGAACTCAGAAACAAGCGATCTCATAAATCGACTCTCAGAGTAATCGATTTCTAATCTACTCAAGCTCTCCAATCGATCTCGCACTTTATCTTCTCCAATTGTTCTCTCTTATTTGTGGAAGCCCTAGCTCTTGCTAGAAGTTGAAGGTGAGTTTTCTTCTCATTTGATTGGCTGGACTCATCATTTGAAGGTGAGTGCCCATTGATAGAACAAGTCATTGATATGTTATGAAGTTTGCCTGTATATGCATTTCTGTTGGTTCTGAACTTCTATATATACCATCCCAAATTTATACTATATTTATGCTCTGAATTTGAAATGAACTTTAATATCCATGGTTAATTTGAAAGTTCATTTCAAATGTTCTGTTTTCCCCCATTTTGATGATATTGGATGCTAATGCTTTGTGTTTTCTTACATTTGAAGTGAAATGAAGTGTTTCTACTTCCTCCTACTACTCTTTTGATCTCATTGTTGTATAGTTTGATGAAGTCTTTGAGAATAGATGAGCTTTACAAAGAAAATGAAATTCAGAAAACGATCCTAGAATACTTGTGTGTGTTTGGTTTTGATTGATCTTAGTCTAGTATGCATTTGTGCTTTTATTTTACTTTGAATGGGTATTTTCTTTGAAAGTGATTTGTTATTGTTGTTTGTTTACTGGGAGGATGGAATGGAAGGGTGACTCGAGGTTAATTTAGAGATGAGTTTCTCATGGAAATATATCTTGCAATCTAGCTTTTATAACAATAAACAAATAGCTTGTGGCGTTCTTATGTAGAGGACATAAAAGAGTTTTAATAGTTGTGGCATTAAACCATAATGATGAAATGGTTTGATAACCTGGTCTTCATTCTCTGTAAGGCCCTCTTTTAGGCTGCCAGGAGCTTTGTGGTTATTGATGAATAAGTTACAAATTTTAACTTGGAATTATATAGGTCGTGGGTTTTAGAAAGAAAAGCTAGTCTTCAACATCTGATTTCCAAAAAGGAGTCAAGAACAAAAAGCAATTAAAGATTGATAAGCCAAAAATTGGTCAGTCATTATCTCATTTTAGTCTTTTGTAAGAGGCAGGCCTAGACCTCACCTAGCATTATACGCAGGATTTTGCAGGAACTTTTAAGGCTTTTGTAGGAATTTTTGGAAGCTATTATATATGCATCATTTCACATGTCAACTTTATACATATTTAACTAAAAATATGAACTTAGAAACATAGTCATAACCCAATAACAAACATAAAAACAACAAGTCAATAACCATACCCACAGTTTAAACATTTAAAAGGAGCCCAAAAACACAAAGAAAAGACATGAGTCATAACGTAAAGTGAAATGTTCATATATCCTCATCCTCCCTAGAACTGAGCTCATCATCATCACAATCAAAGTGTTGGGGTGGTTCATCCTCGACTTCATGATTTTTCACACTTTCAAAGGCTTCATATGGAAGTGCTGGCCTCTTCCTCAGTCACAACTTACAGATTAGTAGATGATTTGTATGGGTTTAGTTTGGCACATTTAATGATTTTGACCTTTAAAAACAAAAATTATCATCAAAAGAAGTCGCCTAGCTTGCTTGGGCGATCGCCTTTGACTACAGATTTTTAGCTTCTTCCTTGGGTAGGCTGGGCAATGGGGAGAGTATGGGGATGTCTAGTGAGCGTAGGCGTCGCCTGAGATTAACAACTTCCTATGTATGCATTCCTTCTGTTAGATTGTTGGTTATACCTTTGATGACCATATAGATAAATATCAAGTAAATAGATTCAATCAGTACAATGGACAAGTTTTTCATGTGTTCATTCTTTTATAGTGTTTAAATCACTTTTTGCACAAAATGTAAAGAAGCTTGAAGGGGGTTGAGAGTTTCTAACACCTAGTGGTTGATTTACATTTCTTCAAACTTGCATATAATGGATAATACCAATGGACACAAGAAAGTTTCTATTAGTTTGATTTGAATAATGCTTGAAGGGAGGGGAGCATGTTTTGAATCCATACAAGACGGTGATTTGATTATTGTTACTTTTCATTGAGCAGTTATCCTTCTGAATCACATTACTCTTTGTTTTCATTTCAATTTTTTTTTCTGTTGGAAACTGATTTAGTTTCTTTCTCTGATGCTGACAGGCATCCTTTTTCATTACTTTTGGGAGGATCTTTCCTTTCAGACAAAAGGACTATATGTTCCCGAGCTATAGAAAGTTCAGATCAAAGGAAGCAGGGCTTTATTTGCCTTACCCGGTCTACAATATCCTTGTGGACAAAATTGTTCAGGTTGATTTTCTGTCAAGTTCATGGTTTTTATCCGCAGAGCATGTAAAAACACTCTTCATTGAGGCACCATTCACCTTCAGTACAGATGAGGATCTACATCTCAGGTAAGTTTTTAATTGGAAACAGAATCCTTTATGTCATATTTCTTTGAGCATTGCATTTATCTAAGAATGTTCAATCAATTGATGAAAACCATTCAACAATAAAGTTTGAAACGTAAATGACTTGCTTTTCTAGTTGGTATCAAATGACTTGCTTTTCCAGTTGGTAAGTCGTCATAATACCTCTGAGTTCGAAAGTATATTGTTTGATAATTCTCAAACTTATGACGCTACATTCACTTGAAGGTTTCGGAGAAGAAAGCCGAATACGTCCCTCCCAAAGAAAACCCTATAACATGTTTCTTAATATTCTTTTGTCAGTTTCTTGTTGTAGAGTTTCTGATCTAGAAAGCCCTATAACGTGTTTCTTAATGATACTGAATTGTCCTCTTTTATGCAGGATCTTATCGTGCTAAGAAATGGAGTAGAGCAGGCAAGTCTGGTATTTAAGATCCTTTAAATATTTAATATAATGTTCACTTTTGTGTTGAAATGTGATGTATTGAAATCATTTTTGTTTGGTTATAATTGGATAACTTTTGTGTTTGTTTGTGTGTTAAGGATTGAAATGAGATAATTATCATAATGTTCACTTTTGTGTTGGCATTAATAGAACTTCACTTGCTGAAAATGCATTGATATTTGAGGCAGGAGTTGAAAATTGCAGGTCTTTGCTTTGAGGGAAGCTGGGAATTTCACAGAAAATGCAGCAGCATATGTGAGCTTAGAGCCATGTAACCACCACTATGGTAGGACTCCACCGTGCACGGAAGCATTAATCCGAGCCAAAGTGAAACAGGTGATTGTTGGTATGGTGGATCCAAATCCAGTTTTTGCTTCTAAGGGGAAAGCCCTTTGTTACACTTAGGTACATTATGCATGTTATATGCAGATTCTGGCGTCTATTATCCCGTTGCAAATGTTATTATCTCAGCTGCAAGATTGGAATAATAGACGTCAGTTCACTATGCCCAGTAACTTCCATGCTCAAGAAGCAATTGACGAATCTATCCTCTCACAGGTTGATTTTGTTACACCTTGTCTTCTAGTCTGTGGGAACCTCATTCATGAATACTGATTGCTTTCTTTTTCCAGGTTGCAATTGAAAATACCTGAGCACGTGACATACTAAGACGAGCTCCTTTTTTGGTTCCATTTACAAGCAGGGTGAAAATAGTCACTGTGAGTAACATTCAAATTTTGATTTCTCAAATATAAATGGTTGCCAAAAATTACTTTCTCAAAGGCTATGTTTGTTTTAAAAGGAAAGAAGAATTCCACCGAAAGCATTGGAAAACAAGGGAGTGGGAGTGTGATTTTTTATTTTATTTTATCATATATGTAATTCTTTTTTGAGTGTGTGAGTGTGTGTGTGTGTGTGTCGTGGGAGTTGACATTAATAATCAGTCACTGTAACAATACCTTACCTTTAAAGCTGTTGTTTCTTAGGAACTGAATTGAGAATCATTTTGTCTTTTCATTAGAATAATTTGATGCAACACATTTCTAGGCAGTATGTATTTCTCTTATCATCTTCTTTCATCCGATGATCTTTTCATGAATTTTATGAAACAATCACAGTTGAAGGATGCAAGGCATAGACATGGATTTCAATGATGTTATTGTCAATGGCTTTAAGAACATACGTATATTTTAAGGTTATATTGAACTTAATATTCTTAATCATGCATGTTGAGGTTATTTACTCTGCACTATTTTGTCTTCTCATCTTGTGTTATATTCACATCTAGTATGTTGTTTGCAGGAAACTGCTGATCATCTGCTATATCCTAATCCTGGTTCAGGATTGGTGCATGAACAACATCTCCAATTCTTTCATTTTCTAGGAGTTGTTCTTGGAAAGGTAGGTCCCCCTTTAAATGATTTTTTTTCTTTTCTTTTTTCACTGGGATTTCATCAAGTGAAATTGCATTCTGTTTGTGTTTTTTCATATGTTGCCTCTCTGATTGTAGGCTATGCTGCTCTGCTGGTGTTGTTTTCCTCAGCAAGGTTCATATTCTGGACTGCACTGCAGCTGTTTTTATGCACAGTGTATTTGGCTCTGTCTCAGAAACAAAGCTTTATGAACTTTGTTTTTTTCGGTGCAGCTGGGGCGTAGAGATGTATGGCAGTTTTGGTACCATTCAGGTGATTCACGTTATTGGTTTTGATCCTCATGCATTTGCACATTTTAGGGATGAGATGCTTGTCCAATGTGCTTGATGAACACTCATCTTCATATATATAGTGCTAATTATTATTTCTTGATTTGTTTTTTCAGCTTATGCAAGAACAACACTATTGATCGTAGCTTGATAAAGGGGAAGATCGTTGTCTGTGCTTTTGAACTCCCAAACCTTAGAAGCGAAAAAGCCATTTAAGTTAGAGAAGCGGGTAGTGTTATTGGCATGAACAGATTTGGATTGTCTGGATGTTGGTGATCAGACCTGATTGTACTTTTGATTTTGTTATTGTAATGACTATCTTACTGTTTTCATATGAAAGAACCTGTAAATTTTGTTGATGTTGGTCTTGTTATTGTAATGACTAAGTTGATTCTAATATTTTCAGTAAGATATCTGCTAAGTCATCAGCTGAATAACACCTTGAAGGGTAAAAACATGTTTTTTTTGTAAGTTGGGCATTTTTTTTGTAAGCTGTAAGAGATTAAACTGAATAAAATTTCCATTTTGTCAAAGTATCAGCTTCACTCTTCTGTGTTGTTCAAAGATTTTGCAAGAATCATGTAGTGACAATATTTTCAATAGTATAATTTATTGTGTGATGCTAATTTATACAATTGCTCCATCTAACAAAAATCAGCATCGTGCAATATGTGATTCTCTTTTACAATTAGTATCATCTTTTTTGAGATGCAAATTTGTAAAGTTGAATCATTTAGTAAAAATTAGTATCATTAGCCAAATGATACTAATTTTAAGTAGTATCACTTTCAACATGATTCCAAATTTAGGATCACCAAGAATAATATCATTTGATAGGTGATTCTATTATTTTCAGCTACACTTCAAAACAGTTACAAAAACACTGTTTTGGTGTAGTGATAACCATCCAGTATGTTAGGATTGTAATTAGTTTTGAGATTGGACTTTCAAATGAGAATCCTAGGAACCATTTGGATATGAGACATTGGTTAGACTCAACATGTTATTGCCGAGGAGTTCAATGGTAGTTATGGTTTATTTTATATGTATGAATCAAGTGTGAATTTCCATCTCTAGCAGAGCTTGGGAGTTGGGGCTCAATGTGAGCTGAAACTAAAATCTGTCTGGTAATTGGACTAATCTTAAATAGTATTTTTCCCGGAGTTTTGATTGGGTTTTGAACAGGTATAGTATCATGTGATATATCAAAAGTTTCCTGTTTGAGTCTAGTTTCTAAAGGATTTGACATTATGACATTCGGAGTTTTTTTATTGAAAGATATATTTATTTTAGTGACAAGAGGTAAATCTGCAGAAGGCTGCCAGCTGACCGGTTTTGTTTTAAAAATATGTCCCGTTACAGACATAATCTTGAGGCATGCCTTATATGGTTGGAAACCTCTTTGTGTCTACTTTTTATTTTCCCAAACAGTATGCAATTTAGAGTTCTAATGTGAGAGTTATGTACATTTGAGTCATGATTGGTCAAGCTATCCGGTTAGGACAGCTTGTTCATTTCGGTATTGTTGGCAGAGTTATTTATTTGGCTGTTTTGGGATTGAAAAATGGTTGTTTAGAGTCTGTCTTGGGTTGCATTTGATGTAAAATAAAATGTTGTTTGGAGCCGAATGAAGTTACAATTATCGCTCGAATAAGGTTGGTTGTTGAGATGCTTGCAGGGTCAAATTGATTTTATTTCGACATCGAGATTGGGTTGTAATGGGATTATTGTGGTAGCTTAAATTAGGGTGTATTAGTTTTGTTGTGTGGACTGAAGCGTGATTTTTTTGGGACTGTGTTACAGGCTGCAACTAGGATGTTTCCTGTTGAGCTTGGGGAAGTCTACGATTGACCTTAGATGGTTGGTTTTAGTAGATTTTGGGGTTGTTTGTAGCTATGTTTAAAGCTTATTTCAGCTAATTTAAGCGAGCGTTTCAGCTAAGTTTTGGATGTTCGAATCAACTGATTTAGGGGGATGTTCTAGTTGATATACATTGTTGTATGAATCAGTCCATGCTGTTTGTTTCAGGTTAATTTAGAGTTTTCTTTTTTATTGAGTTTCATGCTTCGATTTCTACAGTTTGATGGATCTAAAATGCAAATCCCTTTGCGATTCTCTTGCATTTTAGTTGTTTACTTTGCCTTAAAGGATGGGTTGGTATAAATGCAACTCTTGTGATGAACATTTTGAACTCTTTGCTATATGCAATAATGTATGATAATGAGAATTGGAGTATGGTTTTATACGTATATATATATATATGTCGGGTTTTTTTTATGATTAACAATGTTATTAAGTAATGAGGTTTTATTTCATAGATTGAATTTGACTCAATAAGGAGCTATGATTGAAAGTGTGATGTTACCATACTCGTAGGAACTTGAATCCTCATATTGAATGGGTTTGATCCCCACTCTGCTATATAAAATTTGTTTCCAAAAATGCTATGTTTCCCCAAAAGTATAGGCGGAGATTGTGGTGAATCGATTTATAAATGACAAAGTGTTATTGTGAGAGAAAATTGAAATATCAAAAATAAATGATATTGATAAACTTTGACTCTTAAAAATTTAATTATCTGAAATTGTATCACTTAGAACTACCACACCTCTTTGTTGTTTGTGATTTCCCCTCTCTTATAGAGAAACTAAATAACCTTTGGGTTGTCTTGCGGAGGTGGGGTGCCTATTTCTTATAGAGAAACTAAAATAACCTTCGGGTTAATCTTGCGAAAATGAGGTGGATTTTTATGCCTAAGATAGGTTTTGATATTTATCCGTAAAAATGTGATGTGAGTTATGCGCATTGTTAGCCCAAGAGTGACTTTATTGTACTCATATAGTTAGGAGTATCCAGTGATGCATGCATGTATGTGATGTGTCCCCACTTGGGCATGGATGACGGAGAAGTCCTCCTTTATATGAGAGAGGCATACGGGCATGTATTTTCGGCATGGAGGTGGTGCGAATGAGGTATTGTCTAAGTGATCAATTCGTTAAAAATGAATCAAATTCAAATAAAAATGAATAATATGCGTAAGTCAAATATTGTACGAAGATAACTGTTTAATTAATAAATTATGTTTATATTGTTTCTAACACTTTTCATGCAGGATGGCAAGTCCACTAATATTTCTGCAGGTCAGACTTGTCATAGTCAACATCTACAGTGTTAGTACAAGTAAATACATATTTACTTATTAGGGTGACATGATTGCCTCGTTGAGAAACTAAATTATTTGAACTGTGTTTTTCTTTCATGACACCTTTGTCTTATTGAGGAACTACATGTTTGTGTTTAATTTTATGCTATCACATGCCGATGTGCTGATTTTTGGAATGAAGATTACTCACACAATCTTTATTGCTGGCCCAAGTGAGCTTTTGCTTCTTGGGTACATTCTTTTGGGAATGTAACCGATTAGCCTTTCAGGTTTAGAGAATTTTGAACAGCGTTACTGAAGTTTCGTTAGTGAGACTAGCAACGTCAGAGTTTTGTTTTTGTTTTTAGTTTGTTTCTATTTTCTAAACTATGTTTTAGTCGTTGCTGCTATATTAGATTTTCACCTCCCGAGTTTTGGGGAAACAGATAATCTTACGTGGATTTTAGGATTTTTGTTTTCTTCAAAAATCAGGGTGTGACATTGTGTGTGAGTTGCCTGATGTCTTTTGAGAAATTTCTGGTATCCCTCCTCGACCGTGAGGTAGAGTTTCAGATTGACCTGATTCCTGGTACTACACCTATATCTAAATCAGCGTACAGGCTTGCACCTAAGCAATTGGAAGAGATAACAGTACATCATGATGAATTGCTTCGAAAAGGGTTTATTCGGCCCGAACAATTCACCTTCGGGAGCTTCAACAATATTTGTGTCTAAGAAGGATAGATCATTGAGCATGTGCATAGATTATCGGGATCTGAATAAAGTGACCATCAAGAATAAATATATGTTGCCTTTAATTGACGATCTATTGAATTAGTTGAGGGGAGTCGTTAGTGTTTTCATAGTTGGATTTGCAGTTTGGGTGTCACCAGATGAGAGTTGAGAAACACTCCGTTCCAATTACAACTTTTCGGACTCGTTATGGCTTGTATTAGTTTTTAGTCATGCCATTTGAATTGACGAATGCATCGACTTTCTTTATGGATTTGATAAATAGATTGTTCAGTCCGTACTTGGACAAGTTTGTGGTAGTCTTGATTGACTATATCTTAGTGTACTCGAGGAGTTTAGAGGAGCACAACAAGCACATTTGCATTGTTTTGCAGACACTCAGAGAAATCAGTTGCATGCTAAGTTCATTAAGTGTCATTTATGGGAGCCTGAAGTTCAATTTCTTGGACATGTCATTTCTAGCGGAGGTATTGCAGTGGATCCCGAGAAAGTCGAAGAAGTGAAATCTTGGAGACGATTGAGTAGTATAACGAAGATTCGTAGTTTTCTGGGTTTGGTAGGTTAAAATTTCATTCATTGTGGCATCACTCAATTAGCAAGGAAGAATGTTCCTTTTCTGTGGTCAGAGAAGTGTGAAGAAGCTTTTGAAACTTTGAAGCTTCGGTTGACTTCAGCACCAGTGTTGACTATTTCGACACCTGACAACCAACTGGTGGTATTACCAATGCTTGTGGTACGGGATTGGGTGGCGTATTGATGTAGGACAAGAGGGTTGTAGCCTATGCGTTTCGACAATTGAAACCTCATTAGAGAAGATATCTGACACATGATTTAGAGTTGGCAACCGTAGTATTTGCCTTGAAAATCTGGAGACATTAACTAGATGGTGAGTGGTTCGAGTTGTTCATAGATCACAAGAGTTTGAAGTACCTATTCACTCAGAAGGAGTTGAATATTAGGCAACAATGATGGGTTGATTTTCTTAGCAGCTATGACTTCGAGATACAATATCAGCTTGGTAGAGCTAATGTGATTGCTGATGCTTTAAGTAGATGACATGCAGTGATGGCAGCCATGATGATTTAGGAGTACCGAACACTTGAGACATTAGCTTAATTTGCAGTTCAGCACACTTCTAGTGTAGAAGGCAGCATGATAGCGGGTTTAGCAATTTATCCGCTATTCATCAGTAGATTAGTGGAGAGACATACATCTGATCCAGTGATTTCGAGGCAGATAGCAGATTTGGCAGTGGACACATTGGATGAGTGCCCTGCCAATTGGTCAGTTGGTTCAGATGGAAGGTTGAGGTTCCATGGGCGGCTTTGTGTTCCATCTGATAAGGAGCTGTGGAAAGATATCTTACAGGAAGTTTGTAGATCTCCTTTCACCATTCACCCTAGTGGAACAAAAATTTATCGAGATTTGAGACATTATTTCTGGTGGTGTGGCTGAAGAAAGACATTAGAGAGTTTGTGACACGGTGTGCGACTTGTTAGTAGGTGAAACTCGAGCATCAGCGAACGTTGGGTTATTGCATCCATTGGAGATCCGTTGTGGAAGTGGGAGTATATCACTATGGATTTTGTCGATGGACTTCCGCGATCGAGGAAAGGTCATGAGTCGATATGGGTCATTGTTGATCGGTTGACGAAGTGTGCACATTTCATTCCTATTAATACGAATCGGACGACAGACAACCTAGCGGTGTTGTTGTATCCGATCGAGATCACATTTTCACAGCCCACTTCTAGCAGAGCTTTCAGCATGCTATGGGAACTAGATTGGACATGAGTACAACATATCATCGACAGACAGATGGTCAGTCTGAGAGAGTGAATAAGGTAGTGGAAGACAAGCTTAGAGCGTGCATTTTAGACTTTGGAGGCAATTGGGAAGATCACCTACCGTTGTGCGAGTTTACATACAACAACAGTTACCACGTAAGTATTGGCATGGCACCATTTAAGGCACTCTAAAAATGACTGTGTAGGTCCCCTGTTTGTTGAACAAAGATTGAAGAGTCAGTTGTAATGGGACCGAATGTGATCAGAGAAACTACTGAGAAGATTGGGTTGATTATAGTGCGTCTGTTGACATCCCAGATCAGACAAAGTGTTATGCTGATAGGAGGCGTAAGGAATTAGAGTTTGTTGTTGGCGACAAAGTTTTTTCTGAAAGTTTCCACTATTTAGAGGTCGAGGGAAGCTTGCACCGAGATATGTAGGACCCTATGAGATTACTGAAAGGATTGGATCAGTAGCCTACAGATTGACTTTTCCGCAGAGTATGTCCGGTCTCCACGATGTGTTTTATGTATCCATGTTGCGAAAGTGTTTGGCGGACCCATCACAGATTGAAGAGCCCATTGAATTGGAGATTTATGATGAGTTGACATATCCCGTGAGGCCAGTAGTCATTATTGATTATGATATGAAAGAACTTCGACTGAAGACGGTGAAGTTTGTGAAGGTCCAGTGGAGTCACCAAGAGGGTGACAAGACTTGGGAGCTGGAGAATCAGATGAGACAGAAATACCCTAAGCTTTTCACCTAGTGTTTTTTGTTGTTGCTTGGTTTGATCTCGAGGACAAGATTTCTTTTATGATGTAATATTCGTAGTGTTTTTTTCCTGATTGTTTGATTAGCTTTTTGGCTGTTTGATTTGCCTCACTTCAAATTTTTTTAAATTTGTTTCAATAGTATAATTTGGCTTGATTTAAATTTCGTTTAAAAATAATTGGATTTTGACGGGTGGGTGCCCTCAGAAATTTAATGGGGGCAAATAGCCACCCGAGGACTCCCCCCCTTTTTTCTCCAGAGCGTGTTCCCCTGCAATTCCTCTTCTTCTCCTACGCATTTTGTGAGATTCGTCGATTTCTCCCCCAAATCTCATCCTCTATTCATTTTTTCTTTATCTTTCTTCCCTATCCTACTTGCTAGAGTTTTCTGCATTAAAAACAGAAAAAAAAATTAAAAGTGTGGCTTGTTCGGAGGTTGGCTGGCTGAAATTTTGAAAAAAACTTAGTTGTGCATGTCCGTTGGGACATTCTCTGGCGTGAATTAGAGCTTTGATGGCGGGTTAATTTGCGATTCATGGTTCCGGTGGTTTTGTTTCCTATTTCAGGCCTTTTGTGTCGTTCGGAGACAATTAGACATGAGTAGGGTAGTTTTTGCCGGATTTTGGGCTTTGTTGGAGTGGTGGCCAAATTAAATTTGCCGGTAAGTATTTTCAGTCACGCGATGGCTGTTCCTTCTTCATTTTTTGCAGTTTTCTGCTAATTTGCTCACTTTTGAGTCTGTCTGTGCAGTTTGGGAAGTTTCCTTAGTCCCGCATTCGCTGTTTCGCGAGTTGGGAGTTTTGGTCGGTAGGATTTGGGTTCCGAAAACCCATTCCGCTCAGGTGAGTGTAACTTTAATGTTTACTTTAAAAAATACTTATTTTAAAATCTCGAATGAATTGTTACATTATGTCGGCTATTGTGTATGCTTGAATACAAATTCAGGATTTGACAATCATGAGGTTTTGGAGGTTTCAATTGTTGTTTTGGTTCCTATGTGAATGAAATTATGTATTGAGTTTCTTGAAAGCATGATATACATGAATGAAATGGAATAGTGGTTGAATATAAATGTGGTCATGCTTTGGTATAATGTCATTATATGCTGTGTTTTTAGACTGGATGGTATGACACAGTATTATTGTCTCGTTTAACGACTTGATTTTTAATTGCAAAATTTTATTGACTCGGAAAAAATTGGTCCATATGGCCTATGCCATCATTTCGTGTGTTTTACCGCCGATTGTAGAGTCTTGAACATGTATGATTGTTTGACTCAAGGGACTTATTGTTGTGAATTGGGGTCATGTTGGGACCCAAGTGTAGTTGTGGATTGATGAGAATTGCCTAGCTGATTATTGTTACACGTTAGTTACATTAGATTCTATATAAACTCGTAGTGCTGATATTAGTGTGTTTTACCCCATTGTAATGCAGTTGTGTCGATGCTTAGGAGCTTGCTCGCATTGTGAGTTTGGTTGCACTTGAGATGACTCATACCTACAGACATTGAGGACGTCATTGCATGTGGCAAGTTTGTTGAGGTGCAGTTAGCTTATGCACACACTTGCCACTAAAGAGTGCAGTAGGATGGGTCCCAGAGGATGTGCTTCAGAGATTACTCGTTTTCCCTCCCAGCACGCTTGAATTTAAATTGTGTTAGGTCGACCGTGTTAGGCTAGTCGTTCGGGACGTTTAAGTTTGTATCCGGGTATATGGCACCCTATTAGGATATAAACAAGCCCGAAGTGCTACTAGTACACGCTGTGGGATGTGTCTGGGTGAGACACATTAGTTGGGCATGCAGATACCTATGATATGAGACACTTACATAGATATTTTTTTAAGGTTTCGACTTGATTGCCACACTTAGGAGGCTATGCAGGATTACGATATTGTTTTTGCCTTCATATTTGATATTTACCATGTTTGAATCACCTGTAATGACCGACATAACTCATAAATTTGTAGTTATTGTTCAATTTGGAATGCTTGTGTATGTGCATGAACTTAGAAATATTATCCTTAGAGACACGATGTGATTCAAACTTTAGAAACTTGTATAGGGACACCGCGTCCATTTTATTGATCATGCATCTAGGATTACTCTATTATTCATTACTATGTGGCATGGATTCCTCTTGTATATTGTTTTGTTATTTGTATTTAGTTCACTCATACCAGCTAGCTTTGTGCTTTGCTGACCCTGCAAGGGTGTGCTTGTAATGGAGTGCATGCAATGTTGTTGTTCCTGCTGATCGTGGCACTTAGGCCCAGTTTCCAGCAGTAGACTTGTTTGTACTATTTAGTCTTCTCCACCCTGAACGGATATGTTTTGCTTCCTTTGTATCGTTATATACTTGTTAAATACTAGATGTTTGTATATATTAGTTTTGTCGCTATAACGCTAGTGAAGTGAATTGAATAGTTTTTATTTTGTTCAAATTTTATCTTAATTGGTTATTTCCGTATGATTCTCGTTTCAAGAATATATTATATTATGATGTTGTCTCCGGTTACGATCCTCCTGTATTACAAATTTAATTCATATACCGGCACGCTGCGGCTTCCGTGGCGGGTCGGGCATGACAGAGCTTGGTATCAGAACCATTGTTTACCGGTTCACATAGAACATCATCGTATGACACTTTCTTGAGTAAATTGGGTAGATGAGTTAAGAGTTTTGTTGTGTTGTTTGATGTATTGTATGTGTGTTTTCTTTGGCTTAGAGGAAGTGTGGTGATGGCGCGTGGTAAAAGAACTCAGGGTGAAGGATTAGACACTGCTTGAGGGGATGTCTTTCAAGCTTTCATGGAAATGATGACATAGTGGGCACATAATATGAGACAGGGAAATCAGTTAAAGGATCCGTTTACTCGTCGCAACAAGAAGTTTGTCAGCTTGGGTGGTGAAAGTTTTGATGATAATGGAGATTCTCTAGCTGCAGATCGATGGATTCGCAGGGTATAGGTGATATTTGAGAGGATGGTGCTGACACCTATACAACGTACTAAATTAGCAAAACACCAATTTGACAGAAAGGTTATGTATTGGTGGGATTTAGTGAGGCAAAGTCGAGATGTGTCAGAGATGCAGTGGGATACATTCCGCGAGGTGTTTATGCAACATTTTATTCCACATTTTGCAAGAGCTGAGATAGTGGACAAGTTTCTGCACTTACAGCAGGGATCTAGACTTGTTTTAGAATTCTTAGCCGAGTTTACACAGTTGAGCCGTTATGCCACTTGTTTCATAGATACTACAGAGAAGAAGAACAAGAAATTTTGAGTGGTCTGAACTCGTTCCTAAAGAAACAGTTGATGGTGATGATCGATCGTCCTTTTGAGAAATTAGTGGACATCACTTTGAGTCTGGAGCGAGTTGACGCTGAGTGTAAGCAAAAGAATTTGGTTCGACGTGCTAGAGGTACATAGCACAATCAAAGGTTTGACTGAGGAAGCCAGACAGTTGATCAGGCACAACAGCCAGAGCGTGCCATTGTTCAGCAGAAAGACCCTGGTAGAGAAAGACCAGTTAGGACTGGCAGAGACCACAGATGTGACAGACGTTCCTGAGGAGATCATCGACAGAAGCAGCAGCAGAGATGACCTATGAGGGGTGGTCAGACAGGAAACAAGAGTGGTAGTTTCACTTGTGGTCAGGATGGGCACTTAGCCTATGACTGTCCCTGAGGTCATACAAATTGATGGGAGCAGGCAATTTGTTATACTTGTGGGCAACCAGGGCATTTTTTTTCTAGGGCTTGTCCTCAGAGTAGGGATGTTAAAGCACAGCAGAGAGCACCTCAGAGACAGTTAGCATCAGCGTTTGGAGTTGGTCAGAGAGTCCCTCTCCTAGCACCGCCTGTTCGCCTCGTAACTATTCCCGGACAATGAAATGTTGAGGGTATTTTATTATTTTTGTTTTAGTTGTGTGTGCTAGATATGGTTGGATATGTGTTACATGCATTATGCGTAAGGAAAATTCATGTTAGTGTGTTGTTATGTGACTCAAGATATGTGTACATGTTGTGTGCCGTGTTTTGTGCATTCGTCATTTTTCCAATTGAGGGCTCTTTTCAATACGGGAACATCTAGGTATTTTAATTTCTAGACAGTTAGTTGTTAGAAATCGTCTAGAGATAGTGCCTTTATAGGAACCCTTGTGTGGTGTGTCCGCTTTGGGCAATTCGGTTTGGTTGTGGGAATATTGTCCCTGTTTCGAGTTTTCTTTGTTGGGATACACCTTCGTGTTTTATTATCTTGGGTTTTGAGGGCTATCATTTGATTTTAGGGATGGATTGGTTGTTCTGTCATCCGGTGATCATCAATTGCTAGCATAGGTCGGTGACGTTAGTGCCACCTGATGGCTCGCCTCGTGTGTTGGCTTGTGAGCCCGATTATGTTTCTGTGATGTCGAGTTTTCTTGGTTCTCTTGAGATTTCTAGTCCCGACACCAATTCTCTCGAGGTTGTGTGAGTTCCCTAATGTATTTCGAGATAATCCTGGTATCCCTCCTCGCCCATGAGGTAGAGTTTCGGATTGACCTAGCTTCTGATACTAAACCTATATCTAAATCAGCGTACAGGCTTGCACCTAAGCAATCTGAAGAGATAAAAGTACAACTTGATGATTTGCTGCGTAAAGGGTTTATTCGGCCAAGGAATTCACCTTGGGGAGCTCCAGTAATATTTGTGTCGATGAATGATGGATCGTTGAGGATGTGAATAGATTATTGGGATCTGAATAAAGTGACCGTCAAGAATAAGTATTTGTTGCCTCGAATTGACGATCAATTGGATCAGTTGAGGGGAGTCGTAGTGTTTTCACAATTTGATTTGCGATCTGGATATCACCAGATTAGAGTTGAGGAACACTTCATTCTAGTTACAGCTTTTCGAACTCGTTATGGTTTGTATGAGTTTCTAGTCATTCCATTTGGATTGACGAATGCATTAGCTTCATTTGCAGTTCATCCTACTTCCAGTATAGAAGGCAGCATGATAGCGGGTTTAGCAATTTATTCGTCGTGGATCGGTAGAGTGGTGGACAGACAAACATCTGATCTAGTGGTTTCAAGGTAGATAGCAGATTTTGTAGTATACACACTAGATGAGTGCCCTACCGATTGGTCAGTTGGTTCAAATGGAGGGTTGAGGTTTTGTGGGCGGCTTTGTGTTCCATCTGATGAGAAGATGCGGAAAGATATCTTACAGGAAGCTCATAGATCTCATTTTGCCATTCACCCCGGTGGAACGAAGATGTATCGAGATTTGAGACGTTCTTTCTGGCGGTGTGGCATGAAGAAATACATTGGAGAGTTTGTGGCACGGTGTGTGACTTGTCAGCAGGTGAAAGCCGAGCATCAGAGATCCTCTGGGTTATTGCATCCATTGGAGATCCCAACGTGGAAGTGGGAGTATATCACTATGGATTTCATCGATGGACTTTCATGGTCGAGGAAAGGTCATGAGTTGATATGGGTCATTGTTGATCGGCTGACGAAGTGTGCACATTTCATTCCTATTAGTACAAATCGAAAATAGACAGCCTAGCGGTGTTGTTAATTTGGGAGATCGTCCACCTTCATGGGTCACCTGTTTCGATTGTAATCAATCGAGATCCAAATTTTAGAACCCACTTGTAGCAGAGCTTTCAGCAAGCTATGGACACTAGATTGAACATGAGTACAACATATCATCCACAGACGATTAGCCAGTATGAGAGAGTGAATCATGTAGTGGAAGACATGCTTAGAGCGTGCATTTTAGACTTTGGAGGCAATTGAGAAGATCACCTACCATTGTGCGAGTTTGCGTACAACAACAGCTACCACGTAAGTATTGGCATGGCACCGTTTGAGGCACTCTACGGACGACATTGTAGGTCCCCTGTTTGTTGGGCCAGAGATTGGAGAGTCAGCTGTGATGGGGTCGGATGTGATCAGAGAAACTACTTAGAAGATTGAGCTGATTAGAGCGCGTTTAATTGTAGCCCAAATAAGACAGAAGAGTTAAGTTGATAGGAGGCATAAGGAGTTTGAGTTTGTTGTTGGTGACAAAGTCTTTATGTGTGTTTCCCCTATGTGCGGAGTTGTTAGGTTCAGAGGTCGAGGGAAGCTTGCACCAAGATATGTAGGACCCTATGAGATTACTGAAAGGATTGGATCAGTGGCTTTGCCACAGAGTATGTTCGGTCTCCACAATGTGTTTCATGTATCCATGTTGTGAAAGTGTTTGGCAGATCCGTCACAGATTGAGGAGCCCGTTGAATTGGAGATTTTTTATGAGTTGACGTATCCAGTAAGGCAGTAGCCATTATTGATTATGTTGTGAGTCAACTTCGATGGAAAACGGTTAAGTCGGTAAAGGTCAAGTGGAGTCACCGAGAGGGTGACATGACTTGGAAGCTGGAGAATCAGATGAGACAAAAATACCCTGAGCTTTTCACCTAGTATTTTTTGTCATTACTTGGTATGATCTCGAGGACGAGATATCTTTTAAGGTGTGTATGATGTAATATCTGTAGTTTTTCTTCCTATTGTTTGATTTGTTTAACTTCAAATTTTTTTTTGAAATTTGTTTCAATAGTATAAATTTGGTTTGATTTAAATTTCGTTTAAAAAAATTTGGATTTTGAGCTTTGATTCCTCCCCCCCCCCCCCCCGTTTTTTTTTTCTTCAGAGCGTGTGTCCCCTGTGATTCCTCTTCTTCTCCAGCGTGCTTTTGCGGGATTCGTCGATTCCCCCCCCCAAATCTCATCATCTTCTCTTCATTTTCTCCCCTTTCCTTCTTGCTTGAGTATTCCGCATTAAAAATTGGAAAAAAAATAGAGTGTGGCTTGTTCAAAGCTGTCATTGCCGATGCGAGCAGTGCGACTCTAATTTGCCTCTCAGTTGGAGTTTGGGGTGTCGGTTGAAACCTGTACACCCCACATGCAAGGGTGGTTTCATAGTTGGCTGAAATTTGTAAACAAATCGGTTGTGCATGTCCATTAGGGAAGTTTTCCGGCATGAATCTGAGCTTTGATCGCGCAGGTAAGCTGTGATTCACAATTCCGGTGATTCTGTGTCCTATTTCAGGTCGGTTGTGTTGTTTGAAGACGATCATACCGGAGTTGGGTGAGTTTTTGCCGGATTTTGGGCATTGTCGGAGTGGTCGTTGGATTTAATTTGACGGTAAATAATTTTTCAGTCATGTGCCGACTGTTACTTCTTCATTTTTTCTAGTTTTCGGCTAGTTTGCTCACTTTTGAGTCTGTCTTTGCAGTTTGGGAAGTTTCCTTAGTCTCGCATTCGCTGTTTAGCGAGTTGGGAGCTTCGGTCGATAGGATTTTGGTTCTGAAAACCCATTACACTCAAGTGAGTATAACTTTAATGTTTACTTTAACAAAATTACTTATTTTAAAATCTTGAATTAATTGTTTATGCCTGCGGTTGTGTATGATTGAACACAAATTCAGGATTTGACACTCATGAGGTTTTGCAGGTTTCGATTGTTGTTTTGTTTCTTATGTGACTAAATCAATGTATTGAGTTTCTTGAAAACATGATATACATGAATGAAATGGAATAGTGGATGAATATAAATGTGGCCATGCTTTTGTATGATGTCATTATATGCTATGTTTTCGAGTCTGCTTGGTATGACACGGTCAGATTAATGTCTAGGTTTAACGACTTAATTTTTAATTGCAAAGTTGTAATGACTTAGAAAAATTTGGTTGATATGGCCTATGTCATCATTTTGTGTGTTTTACCATAGATTGTCGAGTCTTGAATGGATATGATTTTTTGACTCGAGTGTCTTTATTGTTGTGAATTGGGCCATGTTGGGACCTTAGTGTAGTCGTGGATTGATGAGAATTGATTAACTGATTATTGTTACACATCTAGACTCGTATTACGTGCATGCTGATATTAGTGTGTCTTTACCGCTGTAATACATGTTGTGTCGATGCTTAGGAGCTTGCTCGCATCGTGAGTTTGGTGGTGTTTGAGATGACTCGTACCTACAGACATTGAGGACGCTATTGCATGTGGCAAGTTTGCTGATGTGTGGTGAGCTCCCGCACGCACTTGCTACTAGAGAGTGTAATAGGACGGGTCCCAGAGGATGTGCTTCGAAGATTACTCATTTTCCCTCCTAGCGCGCTTGAATTAGATTTGTGTTAGGTTGGCCATGTTAGGCAAGTCGTTCGGGACGTTTGAGTTTGTATTCGGGTACACGACACCCTATTAGGATATAAACAAGCCTGAAGTGATACTGGTGCACGTTATGGGATGTGTCTGGGTGAGACACATTCGTAGGGTATGTGGATACCTACAGTATGAGACACTTACATAGATACTTTTTTAAGGTTTCAACTTGATTGCCATACTTAGGAGGCTGTGCAGGATTACAATATTATCTTTGCCTTCATACTTGATATTTACTATGTTTGAATCATCTGTAATGACCGACATAACTCGTAAACTTGTAGTTATTGTTCAATATGTAATGTTTATGTATGTGCTTGAACTTAGAAATATTATCCTTAGAGAGAGTCTGATTCAGAATTTAGAAACGTGTATAGGGACACTACTTCCATGTTATGGATCATGCATATAGGTTTATTCATTACCATGTGGCATGGATTCCCCCTATATATTGTTTTTTTATTTGTATTTAGTTCACTCGCACCAGCTAGCTTTGTGCTTTGCTGACCCCGCAAGAGGTGTTTCTAAAGGAGTGCAGGCAGTGTTGTTGTTCCTACTGATCGTGGCGCTTAAGCCTAGTTTTCAGTTGTAGATTTGTTTGTGTTGTTTAGCCTTGTCTACCCTGAACGGGTATGTTTTGCTTCCTTTGTATTATTATATACCTTGTTAAATACTAGATGTTTGTATATATTGGTTTTGTCGCTATGACACTGGTGGGGTGAATTGAATACTTTTTAATTTTTTCAAATTTTATCGTAGTTGGTTAATTCTGTATGATTCTCATTTCAAGAATATGTTATATTATAATGTTGTGTCCGGTTACAATCTGCATGTATTACGGATTTAGTTCACTTACCGGCACGCTGCGGCTTCCGTGGCGAGTCAGGGCGTAACAACATCCATGTTTCTATTGTAAGTAGGAAAAATAAATAAATAAAACATGAAGAAAGAACATTAGAGAAAAATAAGAGGCATAAAAGTGGAGAAGAAAATAACATGCTATAAAAAAAAGGGGGGGTGCGCTATATACCTTTTGGCACCCATTAGTTGTAATGTATTCCTCTTTAACTCCCATTGTTCTCAAAACCTAGTCAGACCCCCATTTTGAGTTTTGACCATTAAGTCAAGGCTTTTGACTAGCTGGAAACATCCAAAATTTCCTAATGTCAAAGTTGCCCTCATCTTCTTCACCAACCCTCTCATCCCTCTCTCTTCATTGAATTTTCACTACCACTGTCCTCTTCGTCGCCTCTAACAACACCACCATCTTTTGCCACCCTCTCCCATCTTTTCTCTTTGCAAATAACCACTGCTAGACCTCACTTCCTCTTGCGACTACACACTACCAGGCCTTCACCCAGTCACCTTATTTATTGGGCACATTAGATATTTGGATCTCATTATGACCCCAGCCCTAGTCCATCTATCACGTCCACCACACTCTCACTGAGCCCGCCAAAAAATAAAATAATATATATACATATATATACTTTATAAAGTGCATGGAGCAAGGGTGCATGGACACAGACACGATACATCGACTAGACAATTTTCGAAAATCTAGGACACGGTGACACGCCATACCTTTCTTTAATAGAATCAAATGAAAATAAACAACAATTCAATAAAGATCATACTGCTTACTTATGTTAGCCAAAGTGAATTCGGGTGATCATCGTGTTTTTGGATTCATGTGAAATTTTTTTGCTAGTGACCTTTTAGAGTTGTTGAAGGCTTCTAGTGCTGTTATATAGTTACTAGGTAGTTTCTTGTCTAGTTTTATTGGTTTTGATGCGGGTAAAATCGTAACGTACCCCAATGTAGTATGTCTTTCATTTCATTGACAAGTAATTGAGGTCTGGCATTCCATGGGTGTCCAATTCCATACCGGAGGTTTTAAATAATAAATAAATAAACACAAAATTTCAATAAGGAAAGAGTTTAAATAGAAAAACAAACAATGCATCCATCTTTCTATTGCAAGTAGGAAAAATAAATAGAAAAGATGATGAAAACAGAACATTAGAGAAAAAGATAAAGCATAAAAGTGGAGAAGAAAATAACATTCTGTAAAAAAAAAGGTAAAAAATAGAGAGAGAAGAATCATGGACAAAAGAATAACAAAGATTAATAAGCATATACTACATATATGCTTTAGTGGTTTTTCATCGCCCTTTTTTTTATCTTAACTCCTAAATCGTAATTGAAAGTTTCTTACTTCTAATGGACTAACAACCTTCAAATTAGGTGGTTATATGAGTCCAATTAAAAATAAAAATAATTTGGTTGTCGAGTCTTGACTGTGTACTGACCAAGTTTTGAGTGTGTCCGACACGTTGACCAAGTGTTTGATACATGTCGAAGGCACATTGAGCGAGTATTGGTGTCGGATACATGTTGGACATGAGTGCGGCAATGTTTGGAAGAGTTTGTGCATCCATAGCCTGAAGCTCTTAAGAATTCAACCTATTGTGATTTAACCACAAGACACCACAATATCTACAATAATTTGAATTGGTAAGATTTAGTTCCACCATGGTTTTAGGTTTGAGGTTTTAGAATTTGGGGAACAATGAGATACATTTCACAAAAACTTGGCCTTAAGTATTTTGGATATTATCCAAATAGATAATGATCTTAATCCTCAGTCCTTGTTATTTAGCTAAGGAAGTGTTAATATGTATGTGAATGTCGGGCTAATGATATAGGTTATATTGTTAAGTTTGGATGTTGAACTATAAAATTGTACATACATTATGTTGTTATCAGAGAAACAACAAAACTAGATCATTAGGCAATGTGTTTTATCTCATAAGTGTGGGAGCCAAAAATAATTATTAGCCCAACAAGATAAGGAAGTCCATAGATTTGGGTTGTTTATAAAAACCCAAAAATTACCCACGAAAGTTACAAATAGAGAACGCCCAAGTTTAGGCCCAACGCAGCTCAAATCTGGCCCCAATACAACTCAACATGACACTCTTTTCTCAACATAGGAGTAGTGTTCGGTGCTGACCACCATACTCAGCTGAGCACCAAGCTTGCAGGAGAGGTGTCTCGAAACAAGAAGTTACAATCACCAACGGGAGGTTACAACTATCTACGAAAATTATAACTACCTAAGAGAAGTTACAACCGCCGGCAAGCAGATGACTTACTCATCTACCACGTGTCTTACTGATCTGCCACGTGTCTCACTCATCTGCCACATTTTTCATTCATCTACCAGCAGTTTACTCGTTCTGCCTCTAAAATAGCCAAACACAAAGTCATCTGGAGGTAACTCTTTCTTGATTCACAATTTTCTCTTCAAATACAGAGAATTAAATATTTTCCTAAAGGCATTGCTCTAACTTTGGCATCGGAGTCCTCGAGGCAGGCACCACACCGGTGTCAAGAATTAATCTCTATCTTATGCAGATTGTTTCGCGTGATCTGGTGAAAATTTGCATCCACAAATTGGTGCTTTCAATGAGAACTTGAATCAAACTCATGCATTTTCTCTTCCATTCATAAAAAAATTATATTCATTCAATTTGAATTTTCCTTCACATACACTTTTTCGGAGTTCTTTTTCAACACAATGGTGCGAACTCGAAACCAAACTAGCAAAAATAACATTGAACAGTATTCAGCCCGAATCAGACTGTCGTCGACGTCATGGGGGTAGCCACTTTCGGCCTGACAGTCACTGGTAGTAGGTCTACCACCACTGGATGATCATCAATTGCAATTTTCTGCCCATCAATTGAGTCCAATGGAAATGAAACAACAAGAAAATCTTGCAAGTCAGGTCACCAATTTTCATAAATGGCGGCATAAATGGGCGTGATGACAATTGCATCCTTAGCTTTCAAGAAGGGTATGCCAGCAGATCACCAATTGTATGGCTAATTGTCCATGAAATTGGGCAAAACTTTTGCCTAAATCTTCGCCATGGCAAAACGGTATGCATTGTGGGATGACGAAAAAATTAGTGCTAAGGCACTAGATATATCTGAGAAAGATGGCCAACATGCGCAAACAAATACAGATCAGAAGGAGGATAAAAAGAACAATGGTGACAAGTGTAGAACACATTCCCTAACAAAAGCCTTCTCAGCTAGTAGAACATACACAGAGTTTACCATTTTGATCAATCAAACTCTCCAGCACAGAAGAATCTGATGATTGTTTCAACTGACCATTTCATAAAGTGGATTGAAGTTGAAGCATCCTAGCGTTTTTATTTTTAGTTTTTTAGAAGAAGAAAAAAGGTGCAATGTACTTATAAGAAAAACTTGATTGTATTTTATCTCTTTACTGTATTTTTATCTCTTCAACAAGAAACTCCTCATCCGGTAGAACATACACCGAGTTCTCCGTTCCGGTCATTCAAAATCTCTGTGAGAAGAACTAACCTAAATATTTTGCCACCAATGAAAGGAGATCCTGCAAAAAAAATCCGAACAAATATTTACATATACCTCAGTAGAGGATATGTTATTTTGCTTCTAAGCAGTGAACATATGTAACACCCCTACTATTTTATCTAAAGTCCTCAATTTAATTTGTTTTAAAAAATAATTTGTTTTGTGATGGGTACCCTTAGACTTTCGTTGGGGCGGATAGCCACCCAACTTTTAAGATAAAAGGGGCTCCCCTTTTCTTCCTTCTTCTCTTTTTTTCCCTGGCTTTTTTTTTCTCCCCCTGCATCTGTTCTTCTTCTTCTTCTCCGGTGGAGTGCTCGGGTTGTGACCGAGCTTTGCAACAACTCCCACCGGCCCTAATGCCCCCAATCCTCTTCATTTCCCATTCCTCTATTTCCCCTCTTTTTTTTGTCTGTTTTCCACGTGCAAAAAAGGTTCATTGAGGGGGAGAGAGCTCGATCGGAGTTGTCACTGGCTGTCCGAATAGCTCAGCTATGATCCCTCCCTTCAGTGGTTTTTGTGTCGACGTTCAGAGGTGATAAACAACCACATGCAGAGGTGGGTAGGGGCTTTAGACATTAATTTTTAAAATAAAAAAAAGTTTGCGAGGTTATCGAGGAGGTTCATTGGCGTGAATCCGAGTTGCCATCGCGCTAGTGAGCTACAATCCACCTTCCCATGGCTCGATGGTGTTATTCCGACTAGTTCATGTACACCATGTGGCATTGCGTAGTGTGATTTTTGGTGTCCATTTATCGAGTTTTGGCTTTGTCAGAGTCTCTGACACCCATGCGTCTTCGATAAATAATTTTCCAGATCTTCGTCGAGCTATCCCTTATCTTTTTGTTGTCGCCAAATAGGTTTCTCACTGCCGAGACTCTTTTTGTAGTTTTGAGGAGCTTCCCGAGTTATTAATTCGCTGATTCTCGAATTTGGAACTCGGCTGGTAGGATTTGGGTTCGGGAAACCCATTTCCACTCTAGTGAGTGTGAACTTTTTCTACATTTCATCTTTTTTGTGGTTATTAGGAAGATTAAAATTTGGTTGCTTGTTTGAATGATATTCATAATATTGTGGTAGTTAGCTTGTGATATGGATGTCGATTCAAGTGGCGATGTATAATGTAATATTTACGAAACAATAAATTGTGATGCCATGTAGTAGGAAAATCTACCATGGTAGTTACTGACATTTAATATAATTGCATGAATGTGTAAAAACTAGTCAAAATTATTATTCGTGCTTTAAACTATGCAATGACGGCAGTTGTGTGATTGAGTATCAAGGCATGTAGCATAGGAGTCATATGGCTATTTTAGTTAGGAAATCCGTAATTGACTTGCATAATTTAAAAACTATATTTTCCCACAACTCTAACCAGATTATATGCATACTGTGTTTGATGCATATCAGGTGGATATGCCTAATCCAACTCCTACTTGAATTTGTCCCTTATGGACACCGCCTCCGCTAAATTGCACTCAAGGGTTTAATGACGAACCCTCTGAATCTCGGCAACCACGGTTGACTGCTCCAGCCTCCTTTCCTTACTCAAGGGTTTAACACAACGCTTGCATGTGCGAGAGGACACACTCCATGGTGAACACCCTCTCGCAAGCTGCCTTGACTTTCGTCCCAGCAACGACCCCTAGCTCAAATGGGACATCCCCAACATAAGGTACTTTAAACCCTTATCCATACGCCCTTCTAGCATATCCTCCTCGGGTTTTGGAGCGAAATCTATCAGCCAGCTATGACGACTGCTTATATGTTTCCTCGAATCATACTCCATGTCAATCTCCTGATATCGAACCTGAGTGCTCATTCTCACTAAATTCAGTGCAAACAAGCTTATCCGTGCATCCGGATGGAGCTCTCCCGGATTAGGAATTGCCCTGGCACTACCCTTCGCAGTCACCACTGTTCTCAGGCTTTCCTCCGCAGCCTTTCCTTTGTCAAGAACAACCGACCATTTAGTGCAAGACGACTTAACGAAATTCGGAGGAAGAGAAGGAAGCGAGTTATCCAGCACCTTGAGATTTGGCCTGGAACGAGACGATAAATAATGCGAACTATGAGAAACTTGGCCTATGTCACCACGACCACTATCGAACAACCCACCAACGAGATGATCGAACTCAAGAACCACAAGCGAATCCTCACAATAACCTTCTCTCGGAACGGTCCCATGCAAATCGGCACCAGCAGAAGCCGCCATTGCAACCCGCATCAAATGCTTACTCAGAGTTTCCGTTTGCGCGACATTAAGATTTGACATGTCTTCAACTCTTGCTAAACGCATGTTGTTCTTCTCCCAGCCAGATACATCGGTCTCCACCCTGACGGGCTGATCAGACTCATGCTCTTCACTTACAGGAGCATGTCGTTTTGGAGTCGACCCAGTTCTAATGCAGGACCTCTTCGAACTTACAATGGAGGCAAGCGTCTCAGACGGCTCCTCCATGTCAGACAAAACATAAGCTTTGGCCCCAGCGGCCTTCCCCTTCCTAAAAGGAGCCCCATCTTCAAACTTAACTTGCGTCATCCGGTAAAGGGTAGGGGCCACATGCCATCTACCCCATAGCCTACTGCGAATGAAGTTGGGGACATATATGACGTCCACCACTTTTGTGTTGACAGGCCGCAAAATGTCTCCATAGTGTTTTGCCCCAATGGGGTAAGAGGAATAGTGGGGAACCATCTTGCAAAGAAACATAATCAATGATTAGCATGTAGTCGAGTGTAACAGAATCAAAAGAAAAAGATGTACTTACAAAGTGGCTTGAACTCCCGCTCGAGCGGACGACTCTTAAACTGGAAGTACTTTGAATCTGCAGGGGCGAAGAAACAATACTTCTACCAGAACTTGAAGTCATCAGGCAGATTCGCAAAGCAAGCTGGCGATGTCATTTTACAGACAGTGTTACTCTTCAACCAATGAGAAGTCAGTAACTGGATTTATGGAGTCTCACGGACGTCAGCTTCCTTCATCCTAATCAAAATTAGAAGAATGATCATGTGTACATTAGGCCTCAACTGGGCTGGAAGAATTCCAAGGAAGTTCAAGAAGTCCCAAATCACGTCCAGAACGGGAAAGCGTACTCCGGTTTGGAGCATCCTGTGGTGCAAATAAATGAACCCCGCTGGTGGCAACATTGGCGTCTGGTCGCCTTTCCAAATAGACAATGGCAAGTCCTCGGGGACCCCAAACTTCGTGTGGATTTCAGCAAGGCCAGATTAAAAAAACAACCTATCTTTTTAAAACTCAAGGCCTCTGGCCAAGGTAGCTTCATCGAGAAAATTTTCTGAGCCATGAAGAAAATGAGCAAGATGACCTAAATGAGGATTAGGTTATCGCCTCTTTTTCACCGAACCAACGCACGTTCAATAAATGCACCGCGCGGCTCAAACAACGATTCAGACTCAATCATCATGAGCGGCGTATACTTTTAAGATATGACTTAGCGAACCGATGTGATGACCTACTAACTCGGGGGAGTAGCTGATGATACATCAAAACAGTCACAGCCTTGATCCATACACGTGTCATGACTTTAGACAAGGCTAACAGGGAAATTCTCTTCTACATCACAACTCCTAATTAGATAATAATCTCTAAGAATATCTTCTTCTAAAACTACGCCATCGATGGCTTGGTCGAACTAGGACTCTTGCACTATAAATAAGACATAAAGTTGGTAAGCTAAGGTATGCTACAAATTCTCTGTTTACAACATTACACATTCATCAGATCCTTGAGACGACTTTAGCATCAGAGTATCATCGGTCACCACAATAGTGATCTGTATTTCATGTGCATTCGTTGTGCAGATCAGCAAGACTAGGTCAAAATAAGACAAAAAATGATTGCATCACATACTATTTAGTTGGAGACGAAGATAAATTTGTTCCAAAGAAGCAATTTCTATTTTATTTATGTGAAATTTCAACATAATATCTAATACTTTGACAATGACCCAATAATCAATTGTAACTAATAAATAGGATAAGCTTTAGCTTTAAGCTGAATGGCTTATCATCCCTCATGGCCCTATACTTTCTTCTAGGCATTTTTACTTTCTCAAAAATGATCCACCACCATCACTACTCCTCGCTACATTTTTTCCTCCACCTTCTCCTCCTTCTATCCACCGCATCAGCCAACCACAACCCTCCACGCACCCGCAGCAGCATACTCTTCACTACACTCGGACGCTCCCGATACGCCTTCGACATCTTCACCCTCCCCAACCCCATCACCACCTCCTCTCAATCTAACGGTGACCTCCGGCTCACTGACGGCCACTCCGTTAACTATAACGGCTTCTTCCCCTCTCCGTCACCGACAGTTATAACCCTCCTCGCCAATCGCTCAATTTCTCTCTTCTCCACTTCTCCTCCTCAGCTTCTCCTTTACGTCACCGAGAGACATGGCGTTGCTAACATATACCTGGACTCGGTTTCTTACACTACTCCCTTCAATCCCAGCCGTCGATCGGCGCTTGAAACCGAGAGACTTCAAATCCCGCTATTGCACCTCGCGAAAAATCGGGTCTCGATGAAAGACAAACCGTCAATTTCGGGGGATAATTTAATCTACGTGTCAACCCATGAGAACCCCGGGGTCCCCAGGACGAGCTGGGCAGCTGTTTACTCGACCCGATTCGGGTCAGGTCAGACCCGGAGGTTGACGCCGTACGGTGTGGCGGATTATAGTCCGTCGGTTTCTCCGTCTGGGATCTGGACGGCTGTGGCATCTCATGGGGAGAGAGGTTGGGATGGGGAGATTGAGGATCTCGAGGCTGATATTTACGTCTTTCGGACGATAGACGGGTCGGATCGGGTCAAGGTGGTGGAGCACGGTGGGTGGCCGTGTTGGGTTGATGACTCCACCCTTTATTTCCACCGGAAGAGTGATGATGGGTGGTGGAGTGTGTATAGAGCAATTTTGAAAATGGGTCGGGTTCGGGTCGATTTGGTGGAGATTGAACGGGTCACTCCCCCGGGTCTCCATGCTTTTACTCCGGCGACTAATTCAGCCAATAAGAGCTTTATTGCAGTAGCTACTAGGAGACTGGATTCGGGTTTTCGCCATATTGAGATGTTTGACCTTGTTCGAAGCGAGTTTGTTGAGTTGACCCGGCATGTTTCGCCTGAGACCCACCATTACAACCCTTTTATCTCCCCTGATGGAACCCGGGTCGGGTACCATAAATGTAGAGGAGGTGGTAATGGAGAGAAAGACGGTGAAACACTTATGCTTGAGAACATGGTGAGTGAGTCTGAAGATGTTAGTGTGTTTAGGATAGACGGGTCGTTTCCTTCGTTTTCGCCCCATGGGGACAGGATTGCTTATGTTGGGTTACCGGGTTTATATGTGGTGAATCGAGATGGGTCAGGTAGACGTAAGATTTCATCTAGAACTGCATTCTCTACTGCATGGGATTGGAAAAGGAAAGGAGTGGTATACACAAGTGTTGGTCCAACCTTTGCGACGGAGAGGACTGAAGTGGATATCATTTCGGTCAATGTGGATGAAATTGGGTCAACTTCGTCTTTCAAACAGCTAACATTTGGAGGTCAAAACAACGCATTTCCATCACCATCTCCCGATGGAAAATGGATTGCTTTCAGGTACGCGTCTTAAATATCATATTGTCCATGCATATTGATATTACATGAACATTTGTCATTGTTTCACATCTATTATGCTCCAAATGCATCTTGCCATTCAATGTGATCTTACTTTTTACTCACTCAATGACATACAATCTAGTAAGTAATCACATTGCACGATCAAATAAATTCTAATAATTAAAAGAAATCGTCTTTTGTTTACCTTTTTCTTCATCTCTCCAGTAAACTTTTGGAATGTCGTACTTATAATGTGAAGATTATGGCAAGTAGTCTATGCTATAAAGTATAAACCCGAGCAAAAGGCCAAAGTATAGTTTAAGGCTTTAAGCTAAGCCAGACGGGACCTAAATCATTCTATTTGTTTCCGGTCTGTCAACCAAACTCTAGCAGCCCCACAACCAAAATCCTGCCTTATATTGCATATATGGCATAAGTGTAAGCCACTCTGTATTCGTTTGAACTCGTGACCTACATTGCTCTTGCTTAATGATTTTCCAAAGGAAAGGATCTTGGTGACATTAAACCAACTTGAATTGTCAGATGCGCTACCATGAAAATTTGAGAGAAAAAAATCGAAACAGCTTTAAACAAATTCAGTTCATCTTCTAATGTTTTGTTCTCATGTAATGGACCGTTCTTATCAGACATTTAGCGCCCTTTTGGAAAATTTCATTGTGGCATTTATTGAGATATGAATGAGCAAATCATTTCAAGGCGTGTTTGAATTACATCAAGTTGAAATGGTTGAGAATTACTAAACATGGATTTATTGTTAGGATGACTCCCACCATATGGTTCAAAGTCTGCGATACAATACCTCTGCTCCAAAATTTTTAAATTCATGAATTTTGGTGTCTAACTTGATGTTGGAATAAACATCCATAGTTATTCAAATGTAAACCACTTTTTGTTAGGTTACACAATCCTCATTACCAGCTTGAATTTTTGAATGGAAAATCCACACATTGACAAGCTTATATCTTCACTAAAATGGTATGCATTTTTATAATTTCATAATAGTATTCTGTACCATGGTTTATTTGAATTATACATCTGAACAATAAAAAATATGCATGATCTAAATTTCAACTTTATGTTGACATTGCAATTTTCAGGTCTGGACGATCAGGACACAAAAACCTTTATGTGATGGATGCTCTGGAGGGAGAGAAAGGTAGCATCCGCCAGCTCACAGAAGGACCATGGACGGACACAATGTGTAACTGGTCTCCTGATGGTGAATGGATTGCATTTGCATCCGACAGACACAACCCTGGGGGAGGAAGCTTTGCTCTCTACTTCATACACCCAAATGGTACTGGGCTCAAGAAAGTAATCCATAGCGGTGAGAATGGAAGGACGAACCATCCCTGGTTCAGCCCCGACTCCAAGAGCCTAGTGTTCACTTCAGACTATGCAGCAGTGTCGGCTGAGCCCATATCGAACCCACATCACTACCAGCCTTATGGAGACATCTTTGTTGCTAAAGCTGATGGCACTGATATTCGAAGATTGACTCATAACTCATATGAAGATGGTACACCGACTTGGGGTCCTAAGTTCATGACGCCTACTGATGTTGTGGAATTTCCACCTAGTGGAAAACCATGTTCCTTTGATGATTGCCATTGGCTAAGTGAAATTCCAAAGCATCAGGTTGGAAATGCACACAAGGTTCGATGCTAGGAACTCTTTGAGTTCTCTGTTTTAAAACATAATATATGTTGTATCTAAAATAATAGCAACACTGCAGCAAGTACTACATTGTAAATGTGTAAAGAGGTGCAGTACCAACTTTGTAATTTGGGAGGGTATAATCATGAAGGCGTGAACTATATGTAGAATCTATAATTTACATGGATAATATTCATTTTACTGCAGCATAATCCCACTTGTGATGCTAAACTAGATGTTATCACTTGGTTGATAAACTAAAATGTACCCATCTTTTTCTTCTTCATTTCTCTACAATACACCATTCCCTACCGATACCTCCTCAATTCTCTCTCTATCTCTCTCCTACTAGCACCACTTCCTAGTTCTTTCTATCTCAGTGCTCTCTCTCCTCCCACAACTCAAACCATCAAATTCCTACCATGATTTTGGTTCTCATCATACTCTCACCACCCTACAACATGAGAGTCCCACAACCCTCTCATTAATTTCAAATACCAAATTCCACCTCTAGCCAACCCATGTTTTCCTCACTCAATCAAGCATTCATGCTTTAGATCAAATTATATAAGTGTCACAGTTTGGGTAGACAAATTCATGTATCTCCCGTCCTTGTCCTGTCCCAATTGTGATAGTGGTGGTTTGTGATGGTGGGAGGAGAAAGAGAATTGAGGAGGAGGGATGAATTGGGAACGATGTCTTGCAAAAATGAAAAAGGACGAGATGGAAAAGAAGAGTGCATTCTTCTTTTCTTAGTTTATCACCTTAGGATGACCTCGAGTTTAGCGTATGAAATGCAACCCCCCTTGAATTCAATTTGGTGGATTTTGTGGGGCTTGCACAAGGCATATACATTATGGGTGGGGTTTTCTAGATAAATAAATCAACATTTAAAATATGAGGGCCAAATGCAATTAATGAGAGCAAAACTTAAAAAAAAAACCTTTGATTTTGAGTTTATACGGGAGGAGCAAAAGAACTTGTTTTACTACCCATCCTTGTTTTTGCTGATATGACTAAGGCTCCACTTGGTACACCGTAAAATTTTACATTTTATAAAATTTTGCATTTGCATTAGTTTGCATATGCATTAATTTGCAATGGATTGCTTTACAACTGCTTGGTAACAATTAATGAAAAATAATGCATACATCCAATGTTTGCTTGGTTAGCCTGGGTAGCATTTATGCAAACATCAATTACATAAAAATTGAAAAACAATTATAATTAACTCATTCTTCCCCAGTACTATTATTCATTAGTTTTATAAAAAGAGTTATTAAATAATAATAATAATAATACGGTAATATTATTCAGTGGGAAGGCAGAATTATATACATTAAAACACGCTGCTAGGGTTTGAAAAAACCAAGAAAAAGCGGCACCGCCAAGCTTGATCTTTGGCTGCCGTCACGTTGTACCCTCGCCTCACGCTAGGTCGTCGCCACGACGGATCTTCACTGGTGTTGTTACGACTAGACTCCCTGTTTTGGATGTTGCTAGGCGCGGGCCTAGTTAGGCCATGTCTTTTATTGGTATGTCGGTGCCTCCAGCCGCCAATATACATTCTCCCCCAATGGGTAGTGGGGGAGCCATGAAAGGGGCTCCTAAGCCCTCTTTCGCCTAGATCCTTGGAAAATTTTTGATAGATGAAGTTTCAGATATGCATGTTGAGAGAACTAGATTTCGAAAAGATGGGGAGTCGGCAATTGGTCTTACGGCATCGGATGAAGTTCGTGGGGAAGCTTTCATGGAGAAACATGTGATTGTCTTAAAGTTTTATTGCTATAGGCCAACTTTGGAAGATATTCGGGATTCAATTCACAGAACATGGGGTATCCTAGGAGATTTCTCGCTAGGCTTGCTCGATCAACGTCACGTTTTAGTCCGCCTTCAATCCGAGGCGGAAGCAAAAAAGTTCTTTCGAGGGATTCTTTTTTTATTCATGGAATTCAATTCAAAGCTTTTCACTGGCATGATGGTTTCAGTCTGAAAGTAGATCTGATATTGGTTCCTTTATGGGTAGAGTTGCCTAACTTGCCTTTGCATTTATTTCATCCCCCTCTTTTGAAAGCTATTGTGAACTCTTTTGGTGGTTTTTTGCGCATGGATGATCATACTCGATGCTTATCACGCCCGGGCTCCGTCCGTGTTTGCGTGGAGATGACTTTGGCGGAAAAGCTACTTAGTAGAATTTGGATAGACAGGGCTAACAATAGGGGCTTCTGGTAGAAAATAGAATACCCAGGATTCAAATATTGTGATTACTGTTCATTGATAGGGCATCAGGAGGAAGTTGCAAAAAAAGTTAGGTTATAAGGGCAATGTGAGACCTCCTAACTTGGTGAAAGAAGAGCAGACTGAAAAGCAAAAGGTGGAAGCCAAAATCATTAAACAACAATATGTTTCAGTGGTCAACAAAAATAAAGTTACAAATTCAGAAGTGGGAACAAGTGGCGCGAAGAATAACCAGGGTGAGGAAATCAAGGAGGGAGTTGGTGTTGAGAAGCAAGTGGCAAAAGATCCAGTGAATTTAATGTTGTCAAATAAATTCGAGACTCTTTCGGAGAACAATGTTGAAGATGAGGGTAATCAAATAAAGAATCAATTGGCTAGTAAGGAGAAGGTGTCTGCCAGTGACATGGGCGCTCAAGAAATAACGGACGAAGGTCTTTTTGAGGCGGGGTACACAGCTAGTGAAATTGAAAATGCGATTGGCAAGCTTGGAGAAATAATTAATCATGATGATTTAGGCAGCCCAAGGACGGTTAGTCCTCGTGTTGAAGAGGTGAATAAATCTAATAATAGCAGCCAAATTAAGATCTTAAAAAGAGATGTTGCCCAAGTTGCCAATGGGGAGAAAAGTAGTGACGATTCAGTTATACATGCTGATAATGGCGAGAATGTTTTGCTCAAATCAGAGCAGGTGTGTTTTGTCCCCAACACAGAGCATGCATTGCTCAAATCAGAACATGCGTTGCCTAAAACAGAACACACAGTTGCTTAATCCGAGCATGTAGTGCCCAAAACAGAGCAACATGTTGTTTCACCCAAATCAGCGAGTTCAATCTTGGCGTTTAATGTTGTTTCACCCAAATCAGGTTCTAGTCCAGTCTTGCCGCAAGATAAGATCAAGTCGGTCAATTTTGTTGGCGATTAAACATGGATGTTTATCCCAAACAAAACAGAGAATAGTGGCCAAGAAATTGTCAAAGATTCAGGATGTAATTCCAAGCCGCAGATTGAACACACTGGCAGTGGTGCTGGCGGTGGAGCTCACGTTGGTGCTCATACTCATGTTCATGTAGTGATCGTAATGGTGGTGACAGTAAGGTGCATGGCCGGAAGGTAGGGGTTCCAGCAGTGAGGGTAATGTTCCAGATGACGAAACTTTAGTGGACGTCGTAGTAATTGAAGCACCGAATATAAAACATAATAATTATTTGGTTCGTAATGCTAACAACGAAACCAAAATGGAGACCAATACCGACATTTCGGATGAAATCGGTTCGAATGAAGACGATTTGGATGAATACACCATTAGATCAAGAATAGTGTCAGGTTTAAAGACAAACCACATTCGATTAACGAAAAGATTCGATAAGAGGAATATGACAACAGAAAACACGATGGACCATGACTACTTCAAAGACTTCAAGGTGTTTCCTCGAAGATCATCTAGAATGAAGAAAAATAACAGCAAGTACAGACATTGATCTAGGGGTTTGATCACTCTAGAGGATAAATTTGTCTGGTTTCTGTTTTTTCCTTACCAATTGCAATTTGTTATTATATCCCGTTTTAGGACAAGTAATTAAGGTCTGGCATACCATAGCTGCCTCTCCATAGCGGAGATTTTAAATAATAATAATAATAATAATAATAATAATAATAATAATAATAATAATAATAATAATAATAATATACAGATGTACATACAATTTTTTATTATCAAGACTGACTAATAATTTAATGTCAAAATATGCTATCAAACACCAATGAAAATCTAATCAAAGAGTAATTGTTTGCTGAAAATAAAACAAAAACAGAGCAAGAAAAGAAGAGTTAACAAAACTGAAGGATACACAATATCTAAAAACCATGATGAGGGAAAGGAAAAAAGAAGGAAATACGTGAGTTACCCGATTCACAGTTTCTATGCAAGCTAAGAGTTCTAAAAAAACATGTTTCCTTATAAAGTTGGACTGTCTAAGTAGAAGTTGAAGGAAAAAGTGAGACTTGCAAAGTTTTACGGGAGATTTTAATCCGTAAAGATTTGTGGGACCACTTAACTACAAGATACGTAGGCGTGGAATTAGAATTCCACAAACTATTTTTTGCAAATCATACCAAACACTTATATTTGTGTAACCGCCCGTAAAAGAATGCAAAAGCATTACTTTACGGTGTACCAAGCGGAGCCTAAAGCTGGTGGCCTAACTATTTATTCTTTAGAAAATATCAGAAGAATGGTCTATATTGTGTTCTTACATCAAACAAACAAGAAAAATAGATTGTTAGCATTGCAAAATTTACATCAATGTCAATCATTTCCAGTGAAAACAAAATTCAGCGAAGTAAACACAAATGAATGTCTTTGAGCATTCACACTTGTTTTGTGTGAAGGAGTGATACATTGACATCCCAACTTCCCGAAAACTCTCTCAAGAGTCAAACCTTCATGCTCATCTCCTTCGCCTAATTATGTGGCAAATCTGGAAAGATAAGAAACAACCTCACTTTATCAAGCCAAAACCTCTGTTTCTAACCATTTTCCCGTCGAAACAACAAACTCATCTTATAGCCTAGAAGAACCCAGTCATGGGTTAGTTAGCCTTGAATTCGGACACTCAAGTTTTAGTAGCGGCCTTGGAGATTTTGGATTAGGATGTCTGAATATGTGATTTATGATTCAAATGGAAATCCATGGCAACTTGTAGTAAACTAGCATATTACTCGTGTCGTTGGCACTCCACGTACACTTTTTTTTTGCTGCTAATTATCATACAAATGACACCATTTCCACCATTGCCCTTAATCAGTTCCATAAAAAATTCATATTTTTTTAATGTAAACTAATTTTATTGAGGTGCAAGCCAATTTTACGGTAAAAAGACTAATTTTTATATAGTCAAACTCGGTTAAAATTAGAATCGATTGAATGTTCCGGGTCTTTGTTTGAATGTTCATTAAGATATTTTTTCGTTTCTTTAAAAAAATATTTAAAATAATTAAGGCATGAAAATATTAAAAATACTTACATGTTTTAGTAATAAAATGCATAGTTTAAAAATTGAAGTGTTTGTATTGATCATTGGTTTCGTTGGAAAGATCTTCAAAATATTATTTCAATAATACCAACTTCAACAAAATCTGACAACTACGTAGGTAATTATAATAATTTTCATTAAAAAAAAAGGCAATATTTTCTCTCTCCACTCACATGTACCAAAAATTTTCACAATTTGTTCATTTTATTTGCCCTTATATAGGTTTTCTATTTACAAACATCTCATCATTGGAAATGAATCTCAACCTTCAACATATTTCTCAACTTTCAATCCTAGCCATATTTTATCTCTAATCCTTATGATTTGACTTTGTCTTAGTCAACAGTGAATAATGTTCTAAAAAATGGCCTAGGCATTAGAGAAACTCCTAGATTAATGGCTAGGCGGTCTGGGCATAATTTTTTTAATAAGGGTGATTATGATATTATTTTATTTTTCCCCTTTTTTGGAAATAAACAATTTAATTGTTTTTTATTCAGTATATGTTTGAATGTAGTACCCATCATGACCAACTTCAGTCATTTGAGTTTTAATAAAATTTGTTCACGATTGTTAATTTTTCATGTTTTTAAATTTTGCATATGTATCTTGACATTAAATTGGATGTAATTGATAAGGTATTATGCTTAACTTTTGTAAATTATTAAAGTTATAATACAAAACCTAAAACCGCCTAGGCGCCCACTTAGGCCCCTAGGCGCTAGGCACCTGCTCGCCGCCTGACGCTTTTTAGAACACTAGCAGTGAATAGTAAAATACCACTCTGAATTGTAATATAGATATAAATAGATTGAAGTCACTTCCATTAATGTGGCAGCAGTGGTTCCCCCACAAACAAATCCAAACTGCTCAATAGAAATTTTGGTAAAGTTAAGGTCGGATTTAATATCTATTGAATTCTAGGCATTTCAGTGGACCTTCCATAAATCACTTAAAAATTGAAACACATCCAGACGCTAGTTTTGATGACGCTAAACATATGTTCATTTGGATTTAGCTGAAGTTGGTAAGTGAAGCTCTTGTTATTGATGACCAAGGTATGTATTACTATTTCAAAGATTTGACTGATCTGATACCAAATTGATGTATTCAGTGGAAGATTACAAATCAAACAACTAAAACTTGATAGACAAAGTTTCCTAAGTTCAATGTATTCTCCAAATTCAACAAAAAACTAAAATTGTCTACTACATTGGCCAATGACCTTAACTTATAATTGACCTAAGCTTGCTAAATAACTAGTTTTCTAAACAAAATAGAAATGCCAACTCCTACTTGAATTGAATCTCTAATTCTAATTTAGACGCATACTTCTAGTTGGGCTAACATGGACTTACATAATAATAATAATAATAAGTAATACTAAAAAATATGCATGTTGATACTAATATATATATGCTCATCCATTTATGGTACACCTTGTGAGTTGATTTCTTAAGTTGTTGGGCAGTCGAATGAATCCAAGGGGTGACCAAAGTGGTTAGGACCCCTAAGATTTTGAAATGTCGTAAATCTAATTGCTTTAATCTCGTATAACATGTAAATATTTGTTGGGGGGTGGGGTGGGGAACATTGATGGAACCTTGAGATGCTTATATATTTCTCATTCTTGAGATGCTTATATATTGATGGAACATTCTTGAGATGCTTATATATATCCACTCTCTCAACCAATCCTTGATGGAACCTTGAACCTGCCAATTCATTTAGAAAAACAATCCACACGGATTGAGGGGGGCTCATGCGCACAAAGCATAGGACCTTTCATGTGCACTAATCTGAGCCATTAGATCTATTGGACGGATCAGATTCATAAGTTTAAAAACTTTTTTATTTCAAAGTTTAGAGCAAATGGATTGAGCCTCCCTCCACTCTTCGTTGATTTCCAAAGCACAGGACCACTCTTCAAGCACTCTCCCTCTCATAGACAGCTTTAGATGGACTCATCCTTTACTCTAGAACATCCGGCTTTGAGTATGTCCCAATGATTTCAAGGTAGGGAGGATATGGTTATTGCTTTTTCAGGTGAAGTGGGTTTGATGGGTCATGGGTGTGTTGTGTGGAGTTGTACACTGTAGTGCATAGAATTTATGACCTTAGATCTTTCAAGCATGTTGTCAAGTTTGAGTCAAGAATCGGTTTAGGAGGTGGAAGAGTTATTGAAAGAGGGTCTTTTGGTGGCAGGATTGGGGCGTGGAGTGGTGGCGGGGTTGAATGATAAGGTGGAGTGTACAGATATTAAGTGGATGGTAGGTTTATGATTGAAGAGTTCAATGATGATGACAATGGGCCAATGGCAGCCGTGAGTTGGGCAGTAAGATGGAGGTGGAGTGGAATATCATATCAACAATGTAAGTATGGTTGGGTAGAGATTTGGAGAATAAGAATTGTATTGAACTGAAGTTTATCAACAGAGTGTTGTATTGAATTAAAGTTTCTCAATCAATATCAATGGTAACATTGCAAGCTATTTCCAAAGTTCCAAATGTTCGAGATAAGGAGATCCTTTGTCTCCTCTTCACTTTTCAATTGCCAGTGAAGGTTTATCTCTGATGGTGCATTGGGCAGTGGAGCTGAAGCCTATTGAGAATATTCTATATTGTATGATTAGGAATTAAATATTTGTATTAGGAAGGTTGCTTATTAAGTCGAGATTGTATAATAGTTTTAAGGAAGATAGCAGATTATATTGTGAATATTCTCTGGATTAGTTTGTATATAAACAGGAGAATGGAGTAAGAAAAGTTGAACGAAATACACACAAATCAATTCTTTTGTGTCTGGTATTTTATCATTGTCTGGTATTCTATCATGGTATCAGAGCTAATCATAAGAGTATCATAAAGGGAGGAAAGGTACCTTTATACGATTGGAACGGTTAGATCTTCTTCTAACTGGGCCTTGTAACCTCGGAGTGCAGTCTCAAAGGGCATCAGGGATCCTTCTTCGAATAACAAGGAACGAAGAAGAAGAAGAAACCCTATGATTGAACCCCTGATCGACGATACTGTGTAAGAAGTGTGGAGATTCCGAAGAAGTTCTGATCGAAGAAGACGAAGCAGGTGGGTGTGTGATTTGAACCCTTGCGATTTGAACACCGATCGAAGAAGTTTTGAACCTCAGGGTTGAACCTGATCGAACCTGATCGAAGACTGAACCTGATCGAACCTTATCGAATCTGATTGAACCTGAGAAGAAGAAGAGATCCGTTGAAGAAGCTCTTCTCCTTCTTCTATTGCATCGACCCCAGGTTGCCATACCTTGGCAGGAGGCGCAGAAGGCACTGTTGCTGCTGAAGATGAACCCTCCTTGGATCCCTTGTTCTTTCTTTTGGCCTTTTTAGGGTTTTTTTAATGCTTCGAAGCAGACGACTACTGAGAGAGAGACGAGTGAAGACACAGACACAATTTCGATATGGAACGGACAGGACGTCTTTAGTGTGACCCACAAAGCGGCGAGTGGTGGCGCCGGTGTTGAGATCCCAGAGACGGAGCTCGGCGTCCTGGACGAAGTGAGAGTGGCCAGTGAGACGACGGCGGGGGACGCCGTAGACTCCCTCCTCCTTGTTGATGTGCCAAACGAGGATGGACTTGTCTCGTGATGAAGAGACGATCATATCGCTGTTGTCTATGGGGTAAGCAATTGCAGTCACCATGTCTGAGTGACCCACCATTGTTCCCTTCAGTATCAGTGATTCCGCCATGACTGCTCTTCTGCTTCTGATCTGCTTCGACTTGAGAGGGAAGACTGAGTCGATAGTGTGGGTTTAGGGTTTTTGATGTATCTGTTTATGTCTCTCTGTTCTCTGTTTCTCTGTTTGTGAGTAAGTAAAAGAAAGAAAAGAAACGAAAAAAAAAATATATTAAAAAAAAATGTAGAGTTTATCTTCTCTGGCTGTCGTGAGTACAGCTTTGATTCTTTCTACGGCGGTTCGAGATTTCTCTTTGAACATCGCTCATGGATGGCAGTGCCAACGCTGCTAAGACAGGTTCTTCTGGGGCAGGAGTGACTGAGACAAATGCATCTCCACTGCCCGGGCTGAATACCACCCAGTGGCAGACACTTCTCCAAATGTTGGGCGGGTCCAAAATTCACAACGACCGATAAGATGATTGGTAAGCCTTGGATTATTGACACGGGAGCTTCGAATCACATGACTGGCACGATCGGGGATCTCCGTGACTTAAGGGAGATTGCTCAATGTCCCGTGGGATTGCCAGATGGGAGTAGCGCTATCGCCACTAAAGAGGGGACGATCCTTCTTGACAGAAATTTCTGTTTGCAAAATGTTCTTTATGTGCCAGGGCTAATTTGCAATTTAATTTCTGTGTCGCAATTGACTGATCACTATAACTGTTTTGTCCAATTCACTAATGATCTGTGTGTTATACAGGACCGCACTTCGAGGATGCTGATTGGTGCGGGTGAACAACGCGATGGACTCTATTACTTCCGGGGGCTGCCACAGATTCACGCAATAAGGGCCAATAGTGTGGTGTCTCTTGATCTATGGCACCAGCGACTGGGTCATCCATCTCTACAGGTAACAAAGTTAGTTCCCGAAGTAAGTTTTAGTGAAAAGAAAAATCGCTTGAATAAAAACTATGACGTCTGCCAGAGGGCAAAGCAAAGTAGAGATAAGTTTCCTGTTAGTGAACATAAAGCTTCGACTATTTTTGAACTTATTCACACTGATTTATGGGGACCTTATAGAACAACTTCTTCTTGTGGTGCTTTTTATTTTTTGACCATTGTTGATGATTTTCCCGTGCTGTATGGATTTACTTACTTGTTGATAAGAAAGAGGTCTCTCACACTCTTCAAATGTTTTTCTCGATGGTTAAGAGACAATTTGATAAAGAGGTAAAAATTTTGCGAAGTGATAACGACACTGAATTCACTTGCCTGCGACAATATTTTCTTGATTATGGGATTGTTTTTCAAACATCTTGTGTGGGAACACCTCAACAGAATGGGCGGGTTGAACGGAAACACCAACATATTTTGAACATAGCTCGGGCGCTGCGTTTTCAGGGTTCTCTTCCTATTGAGTTTTGGGGAGAATGTGTGTTGACGGCTGGAATACTTGATAAATAGGACTCCTCCTTGGTCTTGAATGGGAAAACACCTTATAGTGTCCTATATGGCAGCTCACCCACTTACGATCATTGCGCATTTTTGGGTCCTTGTGTTATGCGCATGTGCAGACGGGGGATAAGTTGCCAGTAGAAGTCGAAGGTGCGTCTTGTTGGGTACCCTTATGGAAAAAAGGGTGGCGTTTGTATGACTTGGAGAAACGAGATTTCTTGTTTCTCGTAATGTTTGTATTCTCGGAAGGAGTTTTTCCCTTGCAGATAATTTTAATTTAGACCATGATGGTCTGCCTAATATCGAGGCGGTTCTCGAGGACTTTGAGGAGACATCTATGCTTGTTTTGAGGGGGTGCCGAGGGTTTGTACCGGATGGGGCTGCTGGTCAGTCGGCATGTGTCGAGGAATTTTTTCAGCCAATAGGGCTGCTGGGCAGTCTGCATGTGCTGAGGATGGGGCAAATGCTGGTGCCGAGGCGTTTGTACCAGCCGGATGAGGCTGCTGGGCAGCCGATTTGGTGTGAACCAGGAGGAAAATTCGGACGCAAATCAGGAAGATGTGTGGCAGGGGTCACGCAGAAGGAAGCCTCGGTACGACTCCATGATTATGTTACCCATACCATTCGGAAAATGAGTCATCCGTACAACTTCACCTGTACCACAGCATTCCTCAGGTACACCCTATCCTATAGCACATTATGTGAATTGTGATAATTTTCTATGCGACATAGACATTTTCTTGCAGCCTTGACAACAAATCGGAATCTGTGTGCTATTCTGAGGCCGTGGAAGACAGTCGCTGGCGAGATGCCATGCGACGAGAATGAGGCCCTTGAGATTAATGAAACCCGAGTTGTAGCAGGAATTGCCACCAGGAAAGAAAGCTCTAGGATGCAAGTGGGTATACAAGATCAAGTATAATTCTGATGGTACCATTGAGCGATTGAAGGCTCGGCTGGTTATTCTTGGAAATCATCAATTGAAGGAATTGATTATACAGAGACATTTGCTCCAGTAGCTAAGATGGTTACAGTGCGGGTCTTTCTTGTCGTTGCAGCTGCCATGAATTGGGAAGTCCATCAGATGGATGGTCATAAGCATTTCTACATGGTGACCTTACCGAAGAGTATACATGAAGTTACCACCCGGTTTTCAGGTGGGGACTTCTGGAAGGTGTGCAAGCTTAGGAAATCATTATATGTGCTGAAGCAGGCACCCCGTGCTGGTTCGCTAAACTGTCAACTGCTTTGAAGAATTATGGTTTTCGGAAATCTTATTCAGATTATTCTTTGTTTACTCTACAGAGAGGTGTGGTTCAGCTCAATGTCCTTGTTTATGTCGACGACCTTATCATCTCTGGGCGTAATTCGGTTGATAT